>JAEAOA010001664.1:427500-442500 GCA_016746295.1 Potamilus streckersoni | reverse complement strand
GACAACATTTTACTTTATCTTAAGAACTGCATAATTGTTTTGTCATTTAAAAGAAGAATAAAGACAAAATGCTTGACAAATTGCTTACAAAGGTTATAAACAAATTTGAAAGAAAACTGTCAGAGGCGACTGACAATAACAAAAGCAAAGGAAAAATCAAATTTGTTTTTCTTTTGGAACTGTTGTGCTGAAAATTAAAGTATAAATTGTCTTTCAGATCACTAGGGATGATTGCGTCAGATGAGTACGGATGGTCTGTTTAAGATGATCACGGATGGTTTGTTTCAGATGAGTACGGATGGTCTGTTTAAGATGATCATAGATGGTTTGTTTAAGATGATCACGGATGGTTTGTTTCAGATGATCACGGATGGTCTGTTTTAGATGATCACGGATGGTTTGTTTCAGATGATCACAGATTGTCTGTTTCAGATGATCACGGATGGTTTGTTTCAGATGATCACGGATGGTTTGTTTCAGATGATCACGGATGGTTTGTTTCAGATGATCACGGGTGGTCTGTTTCAGATGAATACGGATGGTCTGTTTCAAATGATTACGAGTTGTCTGTTTCAGGTGACTATGAAGGGTCTGTTTCAGATAAATACGGATGGTCTGTTTCAGATGACTACGGATGGTCTGTTTCAGATGACTACGGATGGTCTGTTTCAGATGACTACGGATGGTCTGTTTCAGGTGAGTATGAAGGGCCTGTTTCAGATGACTACGGATGGTCTGTTTCAGATGAGTAAGGCTTGTCTGTTCAGATGAGTGAAGATTTTCTGTTTCCGAATGATCAAATGATGCAAAGAGTGCCAGTCTAATTCAATCCTAAATTCCGCTTATCAAAGCTTGACCACGATATACCGGTTTGGTCCCGTTATTAGCGAATAACATTAGTACATATACTAACAAACGTACGTACGAAGTTTCTAGTTTCTTATTTGATTGGCCTCCAAGACCAAACCTTAAAATTCACACGCAAAACCTGATTTGTGATAAAGCAGCAGCAGTTTCAGAAAGGGTAGTTGCATTTTGCTATATATTAGAATATACTTTGATCGCTATTAAATTGAATTTAATTAATCAAATTATTGGAGATAAATATCTCTTTCTTCTTCATGTCCGAACCATTGCCGTAAATCTTTGGCATAATCTTGTATAGGACATTACAAAATGCATGTCTAACATGTTTTTTTCATTCGGTGTGCAATATTTAATAAATGTTTTTTTTTTCGATTTTCATACTAGAAAAGAACGAATAAGTAATAAATAAACAAATCTGGGATGGTATTAAGAAAAACTCACTAGAAGATAAATCATTAGACGGAGGTTTTATTTACACGTTGGTTGACATCCGATTAGTATGCGCATCTATAATTTCTCTTATGCTGAAAAATGTCTGCCTATATATTCTTTTATATACAAAACAATGTTTGCTGTAAAGGAAGATCGTTATCTTTGTGTGGGCATTTATGATTATTCGTGGTTAAGATAAACCCATTCATCATTCAAAATGTCAGAACGTGTCAATGCTATATATGAAGCATTGATGCCTATATTTTAGGAAGACATAGATTGCCTGAAAAAAAAATGATCTGTTTTATTTTCTTAAACTATTAAATGAATTATCTTTTGGAAGAACACCAAACTAGTTGATCACATGCCATTTCATGTCGCGTTTTTCGTTCAAATAAATATCACGACCCAAATAACAAACTCTGATTTTGTGCTACACGTTGCTATTTGATTTAAGTCGTTCATTGAATTAATTTTCTCATATAAGAAACGTCTCATTACTGTTCCTGCTTTATTGCACAACATCACGACATTACTCAATACGGATGCCGCTTTTTCACTTTTTGTAGGCAACATAAATGCGACAATAATAAATTAAGGCTGACTCATATTTTTACTGAGTATACGACTTACTATTGATGCCAAACATCTGGTTGGGAGACTATAATAAATAACGTCCATTTTTAAGTTATTGAACATAAAGGGAGAATAATTCGCCCCGTTATCGGATCCAACTAAAAGTTTCTTACCGTTTATGCACGGGCAATTGAATCTTGTCGCCACGCAAATTACATTTGCCTTTTGACGCGTATATTTTTGTCCTTGTGGAGGTCAAAGTTAATGACACCCAGAAGGACTTCATTGTTTCATTTTTAAAAAAAGTCGTAATTTTGACTTCTCGGTGGTCGATCTTTGGTATTTAGATCCAAAACGCACGCATGAATGTCGGACATTCAGGGTCGTACAGTCAACAACTCTGAACGTATTTCTGGGTCTCACAATTTTATATGCAAATTGATTTTGGTAATATTAAAGCATATATGCATATACATATTTTATTGACATTAGAGAGTAAAACTGTTCATCTGAAAATATAAATTTGCTGTTTTCTAGTGAATTAACGTTGCAGTACACAACGGCAAAACGTTCACAAACTATTTACCTCAGAGGAGACCGCTCCGGTGGCCTAAGTGGTTAGAGCGTTCGCTTCGGATGGTGGAGGTCACGGGTTTGAACCTCGGCTGAGTCATACCAAAGACTTAAAACAATGTTAGTAGTTTGGCGCTCATCATTAAGAGGTTAGTGTAAGGACTGGTCAGCCTTGACTGGGTGGGAGATCATGCTGCATGATTTCGGCATGATACTCCAGTACTAGAAATCACTATGAACTGCCCCACTGCAGACATCGTAGATATATGACAAAAATTGTTACAGCCATGCTACAAATCCCAACACACACACACACACACACACAGACACACACGCACACACGAATACACACACAGAGTTACGACTCTGTATTTTAATTACTTTTGTGTAAAATTTTAATTCTTTTTGTTTCATCTTTGTAACATTTTGTTTTATTGTGACGATTATTGTTCACAGAACTGATGTTTTCGTAAGATTGTTTATTTAGAACGTAAATATGTTTCTTGACTTTCGTAGGAGTTTGTTTAGAACGTAAATGATTATAGACTTTCGTAAGAGTTGTTTAGATATAAACAAACGATGTTAAAGATTTGCTGTGGCTAAAGTCTTTTCCGAGTATATTTTTTTTATCGCCTTGTCAGATTATTAAATACTAGGCTTAATCCGTGCGGTTGCAACACGTAATGACAACTCAGTATTAGTTTAAACAGACTTAGTTCTATGAGAAAAGGAGACGTGATATATATATATATATATATATATATATATATATATATATATATATATATATATATATATATATATATATATATATATATCAGCTGTATATTATGCTTTGAGATGAAGGTATCATATTTCTTGTGCTGGATTAGAGTATTATAATATACCTTGTAGAAGAATGGTATATTTTCCTGATGCCGGAAAGAGAGTTAAATCTTCAATGCATCTATAAAGCTAGAGACGTATGTATGTGCTTTGAGAGCTTCTACGCTTTGAAAAATATTTTATTCTCAGGAGAACTATATAAGTGGTTTAGGAAAAATCATTCTGTGAAATTTATTCCAAATTGGAACAGTGCAGTGCAAATTGTGGTTCAACGTGAAATTATGAAAATTTGTGTAAAGCCTTTATCTGACGTCATCATCCTCTATCCTGGAAACGTGACTTTCAAACAAGACTAAGTTAGATCTTTTTATTAATAGGATTAGTATATATTCACAATTCTAGTATAAATATTTCGACGTTTATTCACAAATAGTAAGTCCTGTTTTACATTTTCCCCTTTGTCACCTTGTTGTCTAGGGAAATAAAATCATCTTTGTTAATACCTACAAAGCTTGTTGTCTCTACTATTTTCTTGTTACTTTCAACGAGCCGATACGTAACAAAACACACACACAGACAGACAGTGGAGAAAAAATACACGATTAAAGAAATTTCCACTTTTATCTAGTTTGGTATATATGTACAAAAGTAAAAGGCATGTATAAAACGAGGAGAGACATAAATATGCTTAATTTAGGTCATATATTAACAGCAATATGAAACTCCCTGATGGGAATGCATTAGCTTCACCTACTTTCCCAAACAACAATCCCCTAATTACATAATTAGTGTCTTAAACACACACCACGTTCTTCTTTCAGCGATTTGCTGACGGGAATATACCCTAAATAAAATACAAATCTGTGATAAACCGTACCGATGTGAAGCAAACACATACTTAAGCCTAAATTAATTAATTCGAGACTAGATAACCCTTGTCTTGCATATGGGTCTGTTGTTTCGTCGCTAGTTACTTAAATCGAGATTGTTTTGAATAACAATAAATAGACTGAAGATAGAAGTCAGGTGTGGCAACAGTACACGTTATTGCGGAAATGTTATCGTCGATCAGGAATAAGGGCCTCTATCTTCACCTCTAATTAGATCTTTACATAAAAATTGGGTTAAGTATATAAGTATATGATAATTACGGTTATTTGTACTTGCTATATTTAAAGGTTTATTGTTTCAATAGTTAAATTAGTTTATATCCATTATATTATACAAACTATAAAAAAGATTTCTTAGCTTTACCTAGGCTATTGGGCTCAGGTAGCTCTTGAATCACTCCAGTTTCTTCTCCGATAATACCGTCTTAAATGAGGCCAAATGTGACAGAATTACATCGGCACATAATGACTTATGTGATGATGACTTATGTTAAAGAAATTTCAACTTTTATCTAGTTTGGTATATATGTACAAAAGTAAAAGGCATGTATAAAACGAGGAGAGAAATAAATAAATAAATAAATAAATATATATATATATATATATATATATATATATATATATATATATATATATATATATATATATATATATATATATATATATATATATATATATCATGTCTCCTTTTCTCATAGAACTAATGACTTATGTTCTTCTCACCGGAGAAGAAATAGGAAATACAATGATGAAACTAGCGAAAAGAAAACCACCAGGACGAGATGGATTCACTGCGGAATTATATAAAAAATTCCAAAGAAAGTCAACGCCGATCTTAGGAAACCTGTATATTAAAATTTTTCGGAAAAAAAGACTATGACAAAAACAATGTCTAATGGGGTGATTACATTAATATATATATATATATATATATATATATATATATATATATATATATATATATATATATATATATATATATATATATATATATATATATATATATATATATATATATATATATATATGAGAGAGAGAGATTTAAAAAAAAAGTGGAGGTCCAGCTTTCTCTAAATATAGATTATAAAATATTAAGTAGAATCCTAGCGAATAGGATTAAAAAGGAATGGATAAAATAGTGAATATAAATCAGACATGTGGAGCCAAGGGTAGAAATATACAAAGTAACATAGTTAATATTAAAACTGTTTTAGAATATATACAGAGCTCTGCTCAAAAAGGCGCCATGGTGCTTAGTGGACCAAAAAAAAGTCTTTGATAGAATTGAACATAACTATATACAAAGTGTATCTAAAAAATTTGGTTTTGCAAAGAACTTCAGGAAATGGACTGATATTCTGTATAGAGAAATCAAGGCCAGAGTACAGATAAATGGAGCGCTATCGGAAGAATTTGAAATCTAAAGGCCAGTGAGGCAAAGATGTCCACTGTCAATGCTATTATACGTAATAGCGATGGAAATCTTGAGTATAAAGGATAAGGACTAACCAAAATATTGAAGGAATAAGGATGCCCAGTCTCCTATACGAATTCAAAATGCTTCAACACGCAGATGATTGCACTAACTTTATTAAAGACCAAAATTTCTTTAAGCATCTAGAAAAGGAACATTAATCATTTGGCAGTGCATCAGATTAAAAAAAAACCACGATAAAATATAGATCCTAAAAATAGGTAACCTGAGGGGGGAATCACCCGGGACCCCCCTAAAATTATTAAGGATAGAGTAAAAGCTCTAGGGGTGTATTTTGGGTGGAAAGATAGAAAAGAAAGCCAGAAAAAATATGATACGGATGATAAGAAGTAAATTGGAAATCTGGGCACAAACGCCGCTATGTATAATGGAGAGGGCACAAGTAGCCAAAACATGCTAAAATATGAACTATATGATAAATCCTTTGATTTTAAAAATAAAATTATAGAGAAAAGAGACAATCGTATAATTAAATACATATGGAATTTTAAAATGCACTACACTGAAAAGGCTACTCAAGTAAATAAAAGAGGGGGATTAGCATTGCCAAAGCCAATTCTAATGAAACGAGCCAATATAATTAATCATTTTAAAGAATTAATTTCTAAACCAAGAACTTAATGGGAAGCACTTTATATATACTGGTTCGGATTTTTGATTAGGAATAGGGGGTTTGGATATTTATAAAAGCAACTCATTGACAAAGAAATTAGTAGCCCCAAGAGAATTTAATTATATTAAGGACCGTTTATACAAATTCAGAGATTTTAAAGAAATATGGGAAATGGATATGAAGAACACATATAACTGGATTAGAAAAGTCACAAATATATAAGGAATAAAGTAGAAAATGAAAATGGGGGTGGGCAGTAACTTGGATGTGGTGTGGACTTATTGGACAAATATAAAATCATTTAAAATACAGAGTATAATGTACAAATATCTATACAATGTTTGGCTAACGGGTTAAGCAGCAAAAAGAATTCATATGATAAATGTCCAATGTACAAAGGAGAAAACTACACAAAAAATCAAATTGATAGCAGAATGCAAGGTAAATGAACAAGAACGGGTTAAGATATTCGACAAATAAATAAAAAGCAAATATTTCTCAAACAAATGCAGTTGAACTTGGATATTACAACAGATTATAAAACAGTGAGAGAAATAATTGGCTACATTGTGGAAACAACGAAAGCCTGTGGCCAGGTAATAATGATTGAAAAATAAATGTAAGTTAAAAATCGACGTTACAACTATAACCACTAATAATATAGAACAATATCTAAACAAAGGTCATCCAATAAATCTAACCTCTAATGAATATCATCTAATTACTAATTTGTCTTTTTGCGGGACATGTAACCTATACAAGGAGAAAAAAGAGACGTGGACATCGTGGGGCTATGCCACAGGGCGCCACGCAAAGTGTACAGGCCTGCGAAAGAGCCTAAAAAAAATCCGTGTGTAGCACATGGACGTGCAGTAGACATATATGGGAAATAGAAAACGCAACTAAAATGGGTGACCCAGATTAACAACTAACCGAAACCTAATATAAAATATTTTTTTCTTTTCCCCCCTTTTTTAAACCTCCACATTATAGGTTATTCGGCTTGTATCTGAATTTCGTAATATAAAGGAATTGGAATGCATCTAAATGCAAGGGGTGACATAAATAAATAAAGGAAATGTTATTGCACTACGCAAACCAAGTATTCTCATCATGATAATAATTATTATTATCATTTATTTATCATAAATATAAAGAGAGAGATGACTCAGAACAAACACCGAATTACGTAAGCCAATAGATTTCTAGTGCACCGTTTCACTCTCAATAGATAAGTAAAATTCAAAATTCAAAATTACTTAAATTGTTTGAAAAGAATCAATATAATATGTACAGAGAATACAGAAGAAAAACTTGGGAGATCTTTTGATTGATATTACTGAAGTCCTTACCGAAAACTATACAGCAAACCCACAATAAAGCATACAGAGGACTCCTAAGTCCTCTGGCAATGGTCACAAAAATTTGGAAAAGGCGAGAGATTCTGAGAAATTTTTTTTAACTTGATCGGATGAACGAACCTTTAGATACACAATGGAAAAATATCCCGTCAAAAATTATCAAAAATAATTTTTTGATCAAAATTCTTAAATAACACCGCATCTGAGGGAAACAGAAACACATGCATTACTTTTTCCTTCTTTTGCTATGTGGGGGTGGGGGTGGATCTGTCTGGTGCCCCCTCCCTAAAATGTGTATAAGTCGGGTACAAACCCAAAACAGACCCAGATCAGCTGGCGCATAATATTAAATACTTAGTTTTTATACGATTCGAACGTTGCGCACGCAACATACCATTTCTCCTATTTGATATTATAAAGTGTATAACTTTTAGAACGGTTAAACCACCCAAGACGTGAATTATTCTCTTAAAAAGTACAATATGCCGTATATACTCGCTTATAAGTTGGTTCCAACTGGATTACGCGCTGGCAGTTCCGGGTGTATGCAGATTGTTTTGGAGTACACCAAGCTAAATCAGACCTTTTTAATACAAATCGCAAAATTATGACAGTACAACATGTAGCCCTTTATACAATCATTGCTGAATTACTCTACGGTTCGCAAAAATGCGGGAATATAATAACATGGTTCGCAAAATTCGTAAATATAATAACATTTTGTACAGTCATATCTTCCAGATACAAATGAATCAAAACGTTTCAAAATATCGATATGTCGCTTAAGTTTTCGTTAGTGCTACCAAATTAAAAGACTTATCACGTTTAATTCTTGATTAAAGGAGAGAGAGAGAGAGAGAGAGAGAGAGAGAGAGAGAGAGAGAGAGAGAGAGAGAGAGAGAGAGAGAGAGAGAGAGAGAGAGAGAGAGAGAGAGAGAGAGAGAGACTAGCTGAACTTCTGTGCATAAACATCCTTTCCAAAAGTAAACGAGGACGAAACATTAAGATGGGAGACTTTGAGGTCTCGGAATGAAAATGGGACTATACATGATCCACGGTCGTTTATGAAATAAAATAAAATGAACAAGGAACATGAAAAGATCACCTGAAAACTCTTATTTTTTCATTAAAAAATAGAATGTTTATTCTCATTAAACCGTTTGATTGAAATTGATGTCGCATTTGTGTCTAAAAGACTCAGCTATGTACCGCAATAGTTTCTCGAGACATCACCCTCAGACCTCCATAGCCCAGCAAAATAAAAAACCCCACTGAAAACAAATTCGATTTCTTTTGAAATGCGTGTAGAGCTTCTTGATGTTCTGCCCATGGAGAAGCTTACCATACTTTAATGCCATCTTACATCTGCACTTTGATTTATCGGCTATACATTGTCAAGAAATAGTATGAACTCATTGAGAATGTTTCCTAAACTGACTTAATCTAGTGTAAATATTCAGTTATTAATACATGATTTTTGACTAGCTCGTTAAAGTGCCTGAACAAGAGATTCGTCCGTTGGACGATAACGTGTAAATTTATATTGTTGACTTCGTCGCACTATCTTTGACTTTGAAAAATGATGATTTGATTTTTAAAAAAGAATGATTATCTTTTTATACTTCAAGGTTTACAAGATTAAATATAAAACTTGAATACAGTCAATGTGTTTTTGTTAATAATATAAATGGAAAGTCGTGAAAGGTGTTTTCGAAACCACTGTTGTCTATTTGCTTATTAAGCAAATAAAAGAAATAATTTTGTTAATGGTGTGCTACTGTTTATATAAATATATGATTATGTTTCAACATTTATTGACTACTATAATATATGTAAAATACCTACCGACTACTAGCATCTGAAAATAATAAAAATAAACTCAAATAAAGTGATAATACACGTGAAGCCAAAAATGCAATGCTCTCAGAAATGGAAGAAGTGTTAGACACCATTAGCGAAATGTAAATATAGTTCTACTTTATGCTGAAAAAAACCAGCTTTGTTTTAGCAGCAGGGAATTTGTGGTGGTAAAATCTGGAAAGGATTAATGGAAAGGATTACTATAAAGAGTATCAGCCAGGATACTAAGGAAATTCTAAAGTCTGTTTCATAGACTTGCGCCATAATTCGTTTCTTGTGGAAACAATAAGTTTATCCCTATGGTTAGGTCGAAACTCGTTCAAGATATTCCGCGGAGTTAGCCACGCGTGATCTCCTTGGTATTTTTAAAAATTCGAAGAAAAAGAAAACGGAATTGAATTCTGGTGCAGTAATTATATCTTGTTTTATATGTAAATCCACATATAATTTTCAACCGGGCCGATTTAATTAAAGACTTTATGTTTTGATTAAACTTTCTTGCTGTTGCTAAACATTTTGTTGTTGTTATTGTTGTTAGGGTTTAACGCCATTTTTAGCACAATAAAGGCTATACATGGCAGTCAGTATAAATGGTGGAGGAAGAATTCGGGAAAACTCCAGAAAGTACCACCGACCCACGAGAAACTACTGGCAAGCTCTCTCACATGCACAAGTTGGCCGAACCCGAGACTCGAACCCACGCAGACAAAGTGAGATGGCAGTGATCTGTAACGATGAGCATTAAGAACACTCGACCACTATGGGCCCCTAAGCATTTTTGGGCATCGTCCCACAGTCTACAACTAATACAAACTATTAGGCTAAAAATTATTTATTTGATAAACTATTTTGCCTTTATAATGTACAAACTATTTTCTGTACTTTCCATTTTAAACACAACCTTTTGGTAAGAGAAGCCGAGTTATATCGAGTAATGAACATTACTATCTTAACTGAAACAAAACAGTTTGTTTAATTTCGTAAAGATACGCTCGTAACACATTGTAATGACTCTTGTCGATCATTTTCAAGGATACCAATTGACTGATGCTGATTAACTTTCGTCATTTATTTTTCCCTCGCACGACACAAGCTGGATGGTTCAATTAGCGAAGTGTCAAGTTTTGGACACGATAATCAAGGGATGGATTAAGATCATTGCTGCCAGGAGATATTTACGAAAGAAAGTTGACTGGACCAGTGATTTAAGATTTTATATATTTACAGTTGCTTCCCAAAATAAATTGCTTTTTATCCTAATAAATTTATTTCTGACAAAAATATGCATTTAATACGACGGTTTCGAGAATAACAAAGATATGAATAAAATTATTGAAACAACTGTAAAGCACAGAAGATAAATTTGCTGAAGGTTTATATGAAAATAAAGATTGAACAGAAAATGTCATTTGTAATCATTGGCGGTGTGAGGGTTCCAAGCTCGTGGGCAACGTTTTTTAGTAGCGTCCCTACTTTTCCACGGATATAATATTTTTTATGTCCTTTGATATCCTCCCGCATCCCTCTCTTAAAGTTATGTCAACATTTTGCCCCGTTGACAACATTCCAAGTCACTATATAATAGCATCGTCTACTTTTTATTATTATGCATTTTTTAACTCGTGATATTTGAAGATTATAGTAATGGTTTTCAGATCAATTAAATTAATAGACTTTCTGTAGCCGCGGTCTCCAAATCGAGTTATCTATCAAAAGTTTGGGAGAGCGACTAAAAGTTTAGTAATTCCTAGAAGGATACAGTATGAATGTTACTAACCTTCTTGGCATGCAACGAAGGGTTTCTAAATTCTATAGCGTGGCTATAAAGTCTATAGCGTGGCTATAAAGTCTATAGCGTGGCTATAAAGTCTATAGCGTGGCTATAAAGTCTATAGCGTGGCTATAAACTGTAAAATATATATTACCACTACTCATCTCTCTATTTGGGATTGCAGAGAGAGAGAGAGAGAGAGAGAGAGAGAGAGAGAGAGAGAGAGAGAGAGAGAGAGAGAGAGAGAGAGAGAGAGAGAGAGAGAGAGAGAGAGAGAGAGAGAGAGAGAGAGAGGAGTCGATCTTGATCTTGGAACTGATTTCCAACATGTGACCATATAGTTTCAAGAAAAAAAGAATCCCTTTTAGCTGCTCATTATATATTTACTTTCACTAGAATAATATATCGCCTTGATAATCCGATTGACTGAATGAACATCAACATTCCATAAGTTAGTTAGCATAAACATCATACATGTGTAATGCTAAATGTGTGGTATTATGACCGAAGTTCGTTAGACATGGAATTTGACAAAAAGTTCATTCGGCTGACACACGGCTGAATAAATTAAACCGTATTTAATTATTTTTTATCCTTTCAGGACATAAAGCAACAACTTCTTTATCCATATGGTCTTTTGATTCTTGTCCTGCTTTGTTCTCCTGATCAACACATCTATCTCAATTCTTCTACGACGTTCTTCATCAGGTCGTATTTTGGCTTTGCTCTTTTCCGATGGCACAGTAGTGTCTTCTTTATAAACATGTTCTTGTTCATCCTTAGCGCTTCCACATTCCTTTTTGTCTACTCTGCATGACGATGTCTCTTTGATGTTTTTGCCTTACATCTATTGGATAGTAGATCAGATTACTTTTCTCGATTTTCGTTAAATAGGACATTAAACGTCTGTGGTGTGGTAAGGCCTTACAATCTATTGGATAGCAGGGCAGATCCCTCGTCTTACATATGTTGGATAGTATAACAGATTGCTTAATTTCAATTTTGTTTCCTCTTTACTTTATGAGTAAGAATAAACTCTTGGAACTGTGAAATTAAATTTTATAAAATCTTTCAGCACTACAGAATTCTAAAGATTTCGAACTTTATGGATCCAGTAATTTACTGCTTCATGTTTGTCATGTGGTTTATTTGTCCCAATTTTTATTGAACTGATAGTTAAGAAACTTTATATTTATATTTATTTATTTATATTTATTTTTATATTTATATATTGCGCAGATTAATAAAATCTGCCAAATCTGTTATCAAAGATGAATATCGCGAATAAATAAATACTTGACATGCCATTTGTAGGAAGACTAACCTAAAAGATGGGGATAAGTATCTAATTGAAGAGAATTAAAATAAGAAATACATCGTTTTGTTTCCATTTTGTTTAAGATTAAATCATAAATAGATTAGTCTTGAACCTAATTTTTTTATATATCAGGCATAACAATTTTTTTCCGCATGAAAGAGAAGCATACTCAATCTTTCCACATTTTCCAAACGTGATATGACTGATATGGACTGGACTATTTCCAGTTTATACATCTCTGTCATGCACTTCTCTTATATGTTTCTTCTCCTTTCATTTATTTTATCATCGTCCCAATGCTATCATGTTACATGACGCTATTTATAGAATCTCCTTGTAACAGTATTTAATAGTTGTAATGGAGTAGAATCTTCTGAGAACTATATAAATTGAAAGAGAGGATGAGTAAAACAAAGTCTGACTATTGTGTCCAAAATCGTTTAATAATGATTTATTTTAATGATTTAGCAGAACTTACAAGGTAAACCCTCTTCTTGGGATCAAACAGTAGATCGACTATTCAATTACAAAAACTACTTTCATGTTACCAGTCCATTTCAGATAATAGATGACGAAATAACTATATGTGCATTACTGGCTTTCAAAGGCATTTGTGTTCTTTATCATTTCAAATGTATGCCTTCGTTTCCTTTAAAATTAGTCAGTGTTGAAACAAGACACTTAAGAAATTATTGCAAAGAGTGTGGTGTCGGTTTCGACTATGCATGCGGCAATGGAGGACAAAGCTTCTCCAAGCTTGTTAGAACCTGGCTTCAAACCGTAACTAAGGCAAATGAAGTCCCTGATTAATCGTATTAATTATCTTTTGTCCACAATGTCTTAAACGCGTACGAAAAGTTTCAAATTAATAGCCCGCATTTTCCAGAAGGACCATGGATCAATCTATCGTCTCAAAATCTAGTTTAGCTACTATGGCAGACTATTGTTCGAATATATCATTGTTGTCGACACTTTGTCTTTTCTTAGTAATAGTAAATGTAGGTTCCAAATAGTATACTCTGATGAGTCTTTATTAGTCCTAGCAGCAAGCTTCCATTCAATCGATTTATAACAGAAAAATAACGTGGTATAGGCGCATACATTATATTCAAACTATGTAAGTTCTTTATTCTGCATCCACTACGCAAAAATACTCCCCGCCACAATAAGACCTATTTTATGTAAAACATAAAATATATCCTGTTTAACTATGCTCCCAAGCTCTCACATTATTTGCAAATCCCATCGCTGTATATATCAGAAATATAATGAAGATTTTGTTTCCAGCAACTCAGTTTTGACGCAGGTCTAAATTCTGGGTCAGCGTTGAACTGTTATTGTGTAATTATATCATTTCATTAGATTAAATATATCGCTTCAAGATTATTTTTCACTTGTCCATACCTATTTAATGCACTGATTTACGGACCACCAGTGATTTCATCCCCCGAACTCGGTTCCACATGCGTAAATATGACACCTGTCCAAATCAAGCGGTCGTCTTTTTTCGACACAGTCACCAAGAATCAGGTAATTAAAAGTAAATCGGGTGGAATGATCGGGTTTCATCTGATAGACGTGATGCCGGCGAAAAGCCCATAACAGATAAGGGATATTATTACTGCTTATTTCTGGTTGTCTGAAATTGTGAAGAAAGAAAACCCCATCTACACCCATCTGCTCAAACTAGGTGTAAATGTCCATTTCTGGCGATCCAAATGATATACTTCAATGTTTGGTCTACCAGCATCGTATCGATGCGTTCACAAGGGTAATTATCCATTTCAAACGAAGAAAGCAAATTATATGAAAATTATGAAGCATACTTAGGAAACTCAGAACTGAAGTAGCATATTCAAAATATATCCTCGGTGAATACATTCTTTGAATGCTAAACCATTCTGTTACATGGCATTCATTCATTACCTTTCTAAAGCGATCGTCCTACCATTTCTGAAGAAATATAAAAGTTCGGTTATCAAAACTTTTTTCTCTTTGTGTTCTTTTTTGGGGTTTAAAATAAATGTTCGTTTATCAAAACTCCTTTTCTATTTGTGTATTTTGGTTTATGAATGTTACACGTCCAGGTATCAAAGTAGAACTTAGCTGTGAGTTAAGAAGATGAAATTCCACAAAAGTTGAGATGAAAACGCGCAGTTTCAAAATGTCTCAACTCAATGACTACAAAACTGTTAACATGTCAACTCTTTTCATTAGTACAAAACTGTTAATAAGACAGCTATTTTCATTAGTACAAAATTAATAATGCGTCAACTCATTTTATTAGTACAAAACGAATAATGCGTCATCTCATTTTTCATCTTTTTTATTAGTACAAATCTGTCAATAAAGTTATCTCTTTTCATTTGTAAGAAACTGTTAATAAAGTCATCTCTTTTAATTAGTACGAAACTGTTAA
>JAEAOA010001664.1:402500-425000 GCA_016746295.1 Potamilus streckersoni | reverse complement strand
CATACATACATACATACATACATACATACATACATACATACATACATACATACATACATACATACATACATACATACATACATACATACATACATACATACATATACACTAAAACATATATACATATCATATGTACAAGTATTTAACGCAACACGTGCATATAAGAAACGATCTATGTCAAGTTTCAACGCAACACGTGCGTGTAATAACTTATATAATTGTCCTTAAGAGTAATCATAAACACATAGAACAGCAAACTGACGCAACTTTTTTAAATGGTGCATTGTCATTGCATTAAAATCCTTTGGCTACTGATGGTTTAAAATACTTAACCTGAGTGAGAAGTCGTATTAAGCATGGTTATTTACCAAATTTCGAAGTGTTGGTTAAAACAATTCGTCTTTTATCATCATAATTTGTTTAACAACTTTGGTCTCTTCAAATATCAATCTGCTCATATATCTACTTCTTTCAGTTTGATAACTGTCAGTTTGGAGGTATTAGAGATAACTGTCAGTTTGGAGGTATTAGAGATATTGTATTTCTTCTTACTTTTCTGTGAAAATAATAATAATGTCACTACTCGTATAGTTTGTTGTCTTACAACAGAATATTAACGTGAATAAAACATTACACTGCAACAAGTAAATGCAAGATTTAGAAATTTTCTTACTGTGCAGTCAATAAATAAATAATAAATAAATATGAATAGTATTTAATATCCGTCATCCCCTCCCCACCCACCCCACCCACCCACTTCACCCACCCCACCCCACCCCCAAATGACCATCTATTGAAAGGCTATGTAAAACCCGAGGCTTTTGCTACAATTGAACCTTCAGGTCGGTTTTCTATTATATGCTGAAATCTTAAGATCTTCGAAAGGTACATATATCAAAAGACTTTATTTTTTGCATACTTCGCAAATTTTTAGATAAATTTATCGTCGAGGGCTGACCAGTGTAAATACTACGGGTTTAAGTTATCTAAAAGTGCGCTCTAATTTTAGAGTGAATAATGATTTACTATGCAGATTTTCTTGACATTAGCTTCTACATTGACCCCAAACGCACGAACTTTCATGTCTTTGCAAAATGCATATTCACTGGTAATAGATAAATGCATGATTTATTTTTTATCAAGGTGATTAAAAGTGTAAATTCAAAGAGTCAGAAACATTAGAATAAATGAGTGTCAGAGCTGTAACACAGTTTTATGGAATGAGTGGCAATGTTTCTTTGCCTTCTTGTGATGTTACGGCGTAACATGTGAGGTACCGAAGAGCTAAATCGAAATATTTGAGATGGGTATATGAAACATAACATCGGTGTAATGTAATAAAATAAACCACATGAAAAGATTTAGAAAAGCCCACAGCCCAAAACAATAACAACAACAACAACAGCAAAATTGGTGGAAATTAATATTTGCTATAAATGCAAGAGTAGTATTCCTGTTTCATTTTTCTCTGAAATGTGAAAATCGAGATCCGGCTGAGTGAATTCTTCACAACTTATAGTATTATCTCTTTGCGACAACAATCTGTGTCCGTACCAAATGATTACAGCATAAATTGGCAAGCAACTTTTGGAAAATTGGCACTTTAGTGTTATCAGTATTTCTAGGAAGCAGTTTCTTTCCATGACGGTTATCTCCTGCGTTTCTTCTTCATCAGTGACAGTTTCTTATCCTTTAAACCATATGGGCATCACGAACATTGTTTATCGACGCGATGGAAACCAATAGATGTGTTTAGATTCACCGATCGCTTGAAAACTTTGTTTCTCTTTGATAATGAAATTCATTGGAACTACTCTAGTCTTAAAAGATAAGAAGATTTCGAAATACAAACCCGATCAAAAGTAAATATAGAGTAAATTCGCCTATTTTGGGGTACTTTCGTGCGATAATTTCAGCAATTCATTTTAGTATGCAACATATCTACAATGATCCCTTTATAGACCCGAAAAAATGTCCGGACCTTATTTGGTTCTTACACAGATGAGAAGAAAAAAAAATAAATTATATAAACGGATTTAATCTGTCTACAATTCAGCTGGATAAAACTCGTCTTTGACCAGCTAATGGGACAGTAAAGAAATGCAATACTATGCTATGGTATAGGTACACTCTCTGAATGCCAGACGGACATACATTCAGCTATCCATATTATCTGGTCGGATTAACATTTGGTCCGGACAATAATTCACACGCAAACCTTGTGCAAGAAAGCGAAGATGCATCTATGTACAGAGCTTATCTTGTTATCTTGTACTGGAGTGTCTAAGATTGCCAACATTCTGCCCGTTGTATATTTCTTTCTGTAGCTTCCGATAATGTTTTGTTTTGTTTTTTTTTAAATTGTGCTGATGTGTCGTATAGACATTGCAATCATGTTTGCATACTGCTCACTTGCATGAATGCCTAAAACATTTACAGAATCAACGGTTTTATATCAATTTGCAGACCCGAAAAGTCCTGATTTGTTTTCTCCAAACTGCATTTCGACGACCATTGTTTACTTTACACACACATACACATACGCACATACATACATGCACACACATATTCACACACACGTATATATATATATATATATATATATATATATATATATATATATATATATATATATATATATATATATATATATATATATATATATATATATATATATATATATATATATATATAAAGAGAGAGAAAGAGAGACAGACACAGAGAGAGAGAGAAACTCGACTTTATGTTGTGGTAAACATTTAAACGGGTCAAAAATAGTCAAAGACACTGATTTAAAAATCTGGCTAACAGAACAATCAACCTACACATTGTAATTGCAAGTTTGTAAACAGGAAAAGGAATACGCTAGTCACAAGGATGATGAGTTAATGTCAATGAAAAGAAATAATTTTACATCCACAAGTTAGGAAGAAGAAAATATTGAATACTTTTCCCACTTGCACAGACAAACTGTATACGTACTAGAAAGGTTTAACATACGTTTTAAACCCAGATTGTGGATTTATGGATATAACAATATCACAGGAAAATTGTTTCATTGAAGAAAACGACGAAACCAAATAGATTTAATATGGCTATCAACGTATTGGTCATCTGGCAACAGTAACATATGGAACGCCTGTATGTAAATTAGACGGGACATCAGGATTTTTCAAAGTAAAATATTGATTTTGGTGAAAGAGGCGTCCTTCTAATTTGACTGAAGACATTTGCATTGTTCCCAGACTTTAACGGTCGATATTATTTAATAGTTGAGCAGACGCTTTGACTGTTTTCTCTTAGCGATACACATACAAATTGATATGTGCATTTAATTTTTATTGTCGTTTTAATGATTATATGTTATATACATATATATTTTACTGACCTTGTCCATTGACAATTAATTTAAGCAAAAGTTAGTTTTGATTTGCTTGTGTTATATTTCTTGGACCTACCGTGGGACAGAGTCAAGTCAAACCTATAAAAAGTGTTATTTCCTTGACATATTATGGTACATGGCTAGGTTACAGATAAAGAAGTTAAGGTCAAGACTATTTTTGAATTCCAAGTCCCTATCAGTAAAAGCACCTGGTGAGATTTTTGGATATGGATGGATATTATCAGAAATTTTACTCTAATGTTTCCATAATTGCAAAACCATGACCAATTGGTTGAGTATGAAATCCAAGTTTCCTTGGTCTAACAAATATCAGGAGGCCTTTGATAAGTTAAAGTGCATAACTAGGAGTGCACCAGTTATTTCAGCTCCAACTTTTTGTCATTCATTTAGAATGATTGTTGATGCATGTGATGTTAGGGTTAGTGAAGTATTGATTTAAGAAGACAAAATTGTGTAGATCATACAGTGTATTAATTTCTAAAAAAATAAACAAAGGCCAAAGAAATTATCCCACAATCGAGAATGAATGTTTGTCTTCGGAAATGGCTTTATAATACTTTAAAATGTGTATTAGTTTAGCTACTTTTCCGATTATTGTATTCAGTTATCACAATCCCCTTCTTTCACTTGCAAGATGAAACACAAAAAAAGGTTGGGTTTGGTGTTGCAGGAATACAATATTGAAATCAGAAACAACAAGTGAAAAATATTCTAATTGCAGATACACTTCTTCATATACAATTTTAATGATATGTGCATTTGAATAAAATTTAGAAGAAAACTTTAGTGTATACATTTTCTTTATGAGGTGTTGTGTTATGTAAATTTAATTGCGCTGTTGTTTTTTTTAAAAAATGATTATATGTTTGTACATCTGTATTTTATATTTGAAATGGTACAAAATTAAGTTACTAGTGTTCATGACAGGTGACATTTCTTTGCTAATATGAAAGCGGATTAAATAGTCAGATCATTATCAATAGCGGTGAACATGCTTATTTAATTCTGAGTGTAGTGCATTAGGCTTCTACTTGGAAATTTAAACATTTGTTGACAGTTTTGAATATTTTATAGAGGAGACTGACCTACATCCTATTTCAATTGTTGTGTCTTAGGTTTAAATATGCTATTGTTTACTTGAAAAATTAATCGTTCTTGCCTTTATATCTGAAGCAAAATCAATCTTTTTGCTGTGTTCAGTTTTATTTTGGTGGATTTAATTTTTTCAAATATTATTCACATGAATTACAAAGTGCTCAAATATTTTCCTTGACAAAAACAATAATTTGGAATTAGAGCGAATTCAGGCGAGGACTTTTTTGATTATGTTATTTTAATACATCAAAAGCAACCTAAGCATATCTTTCTCTCTCTCTCTCTGTATATATATATATATATATATATATATATATATATATATATATATATATATATATATATATATATATATATATATATATATATATATGTGTGTGTGTGTGTGTGTTTGTGTGTGTGTGTGCGTGTGTGTGTGTGTGTGTGTGTGTGTGTGTGTGTGTGTGTGTGTGTGTGTGTGTGTAATAAACTGACGACGAACAGTGCGAAACTAGTAACTAACTAGCCCGAGCGCTTTCGGCTCTTAATAAGTCTTTTTCAAAGGCAAATACAAAACATATACAAAACAAACAAACAGATAGATAGATAGATAGATAGATAGATAGATAGATAGATAGATAGATAGATAGATAGATAGATAGATAGATAGATAGATAGATAGATAGATAGACAGACAGACAGACAGATAGATAGATAGATAGATAGATAGATAGATAGACAGACAGACAGACAGACAGACAGACAGACAGACAGACAGACAGACAGACAGACAGACAGATAGATAGATAGATAGATAGATAGATAGATAGATAGATAGATAGATAGATAGATAGATAGATAGATGAACTTCATTCGCGACTATTTTCTCTTTCCATCTGTTTTATACATATTTAAACAGCATGTCTGTGTCAAGAGGAAGATATAATGCATCAATTATTGCTGCAACATTAATGTCAAAATGTTAACGTGCCATTCATTGAATGAGATAAACTCTTGATTAAGACAGATAAAGCACGTCAAAATTCCTTGAAGATAGACCTCTAGGGGCAGTGATAATGTTAAAGCAACCGAAACAAAATACCGATATTAGAAAATGACAGTTTGATGGACGTGTTCTAACTTATTATGCAATTTAGAAAGATTGCGAAGTCTTGTACGGAAGAATAACCATAATATGTAAACAATGCTGATTACGGTGGAAATATTCAGAGTATATTAATACAATCAGATCTAACGCACAGAAAGACACAGAAAGACACACACACACACACACACACACACACATATATATATATATATATATATATATATATATATATATATATATATATATATATATATATATATATATATATATATATATATATATGGGTGTGTGTGTGTGTGTGTGTGTGTGTGTGCATGCGTGTTAAAATAATAGATTTACATTTTGCATTTATTGAAGTATAAATTCAATACCCTGAAATAAAAGACAACTTCAAGCGATTGTTAGGCTGCGAAAATTACACGCAAGTTTCACTGTGACTATAAATTATGAAGCAGTGCCCTCTTTTGATCTCACGGAGGCGTCAATTCGTTTCTAAAGGCATTAAAACTGTTTAAATATCTTTTAAATGAAATCACTTCTTATCTTAATTTTAATCGCTATTTAGCAGGGGATTAATGTCGGTATTTTCGACATGGCTTTCAAAATAAGAACAACGGTCTTCTATTACCTGATCGTAATACCGGTCGGTGTATCTTCGGAAAATTCGCATAATTTATCGGGTGTGGTGCTGGAATGCTTTACATATAAAGTCGTTTCACACATAGACCCTTATTAGCGGTGGTATACTAAGACAGTTTTTCGGGGTTTACTCGTATCGTCACATTATTTATATTAAGTCACGAAATTACATTTTGTTTAGAACTTAAATCATACCATATCTGAATTTTCAAAACGATGACACTCCGGACATTGGATGTATATGTATCTGTTTGGAGATTTAAGGACCTATCAATAGCAGATCCCGCCTTGGGTGAGAGACACGATTTTCTTTCCCTCCCTAAATGTTTTGTTACCCAGTTTTTAGTATTACAATATCGATTTGTAATCGCATACATCAAACTGAATTTCGATGGCAAGAATGCACACGGGATAATATTTTGCTTGTCTGAGTTGATCCTGAAAAAAAGAAGTCTATTTCAGGTAGAAGAGCTCGTGCTGATACACGATAGATAGATAGATAGATAGATAGATAGATAGATAGATAGATAGATAGATAGATAGATAGATAGATAGATAGATAGATAGATAGATAGATAGATAGGTAGGTAGGTAGGTAGGTAGGTAGGTAGGTAGGTAGGTAGGTAGATAGATAGATGGCAAGTATGCACACGGGATAATATTTTGCTTGTCTGAGTTGATCCTGAAAAAAAGAAGTCTATTTCAGGTAGAAGAGCTCGTGCTGATACACGATAGATGGATAGATAGATAGATAGATAGATAGATAGATAGATAGATAGATAGATAGATAGATAGATAGATAGATAGATAGATAGATAGATAGATAGATAGATAGATAGATAGATAGATAGATAGATAGATTTTAATCAATAACTTAATTACTCGAAAATTAAAATATTAAAAATAATTGTTTCACAATTAAATTCTCTTTTTATCAAATAAAACTTTTATCTGCAGCATTAATTAGAGTTCTACAAATTAATATATACTATAGATAGGACTCATGGATTAATGTGGACGCAAACACAGACTATTTATAGGTGAATAGATGTAATTTTGGAAGTTTGGGTTGATGGGTTCAGCTTCGTGCGTATGCGCCGAAGTCAATAATTATATGTTGTTTCTTTATTTCACAACATTAAATGCTGCTATACAATCTTACATTAAAATAGATAAATGTAAAAGAAAGCATTGTTTGATGCCATACATACCCTTTGTTAGGTCATTTCCACGCCAATAAAGAATTCGCAGATTAAAATCATATTTAAAAAAAATCAATTCGCAAAAATACTACTGATATGCAACTAATGAATAAACATATGAGGTTTTCATGGAAAAGCATGTAAAAAATTTAATGTTGTAAATACATCTTTTTTTCTATCGTAAAAATTAAAAGTTGCTTGCATTTGTTCCTCATACAAATTTCGATACTTGTCAGTGTTATTTTATTATTTTCATTTCTTGTAAATCATATTCATAGAAAATTACGTTCTTTCTAAAATCTTAAAAAATTCGAAAAAAAGAAAATCAAAGAAATAATGAAAGGAAAGGAACAATAAAAGACTGACTCATCTAGTACTGCTGCTACTAGTTCAACTACTTGTTGATTTTCTTGTTCGTTGAATTTTTCCGTTACGTGTAGAGGGACAAGATGAAACAAATGAATCTATACCGTTGATATTGTCCTGGAAACTAAACTTTTATCTTCTTTTCGGATATTTAAAAAGCAGTTTCAATTTCATGATGACAAATTTTATAAGATACCTCAAATATGTTATGTAAGTAGGAAAAGTGATCGTTTCAGACATTTTCGAAACACACACCCAGATAATTAGACCGGACAATATTCATTCCTACATAATTGCATGAGGCACGAATTAAAAGATAGTTAATTTTGGTACACAAATATTCCTATATAATTACAAAAAAAAAGAATTTCCCAAAAAAATAACAGTAAAGAAATTAATATTTTCCCAGTAGTGGTAGGTCAGTAATAAAAGGGAGATAGAATGAATAAAGAAAAACACAATATTATCGCGTGATTATTCACATACTTGATGAACCTCTTTAAAACATTCGATATAGGTATAAGAATACCGATACGTTCACTTCATACATTCCTGTACAGTTGTACAGAAGTATGTGTGTGTGTGTATATATATATATATATATATATATATATATATATATATATATATATATATATATATATATATATATATATATATTCTAATGACGCTTTTGAAACAGTTCAAACAATTCAAAGTTGACGATATCTCTAGCTTTAACTTTATGTTATTTTGCCCCACTTAAGTTCGTTAAAGCTTTTAAAGATTTTGAAAAAAATTAATATAGTCACGTTATTTTATTTCTTACTTTTATATATTTAGTTTCTCACCTTTTATTCGGATTTTGCAATGAGTGAAGCAGTTAGAATTTGTAAATTGTTTTCTATTTAATGTCTGAGACTGTGGTCGTTGATAAAATAGTGTGCATATTTGCTGATGATGTCAGATTTTAGCATCTTGTCAGAATCTCAATGAAATATATATTACAAAAAATTGGTTTCATCTAGATGATATTTTCGTAAGCGCCAGTTGTTGGTAAACTGTACAAGGAGACATAAATCCAAAACTCTGGTGTCTTCTACGGCAAACGCCACCATACGCGAAAACAAGCCTGGACTTAAAAAGCATTAAATGCAAGCACGACATCGTTGACATACAGTTATCAATAACACAACAACGGAAGAAGTCAAAATGGGTTCTTTGATTCCCACCCAAGACTGTTGAGGACAGCGGATTCCAGGTAAACTAATACTTTAAAATAACACATTAAAATAGAAAACGTGCATTTGTCGCCATTACCGGGTATAAGGTGATGTCTTAATGAGTTGCGATTCCTCCGCGACATTTTATAATTGCGAATTATGTCCACAAAGGATGACAACTCTTTTGAAATGTTTCCTTTTTAATATGACAAACGATATCTTGTTAATGCTTTGTTAAAATTTCCACTGACGGTAGAAATATTTGATATATGGCTCTTAAATTTTCACTTTTCCTAAACTTGTGATGTAAAGATATTATAAAGTCCACAGTGTTAGCACGCATGAAGAAAACGAAGAAGAAACGAAATGAAGAAACGTTTATTAAAAAGAGCAATAGAGGATTTTTGGTTGCTTAAAGTGGAAATAAGTAAATATTTTTGTGAGTGAAGTGAAAACATTGTATTGTCAGGAGTGTCAAAGTCATCAGTGGCAATACATGTTGTATTGTCAGGAGTGTCAAAGTCATCAGTGGCAATACATGTTGTATTGTCAGGAGTGTCAAAGTCATCAGTGGCAATACATGTTGTATTGTCAAGAGTGTCAAAGTCATCAGTGGCAATACATGTTGTATTGTCAGGAGTGTCAAAGTCATCAGTGGCAATACATGTTGTATTGTCAGGAGTGTCAAAGACATTAGTGGCAATATATGCTGTATTGTCAGGAGTGTCAAAGTCATCAGTGGCAATACATGTTGTATTGTCAGGAGTGTCAAAGTCATCAGTGGCAATACATGTTGTATTGTCAAGAGTGTCAAAGTCATCAGTGGCAATACATGTTGTATTGTCAGGAGTGTCAAAGTCATCAGTGGCAATACATGTTGTATTGTCAGGAGTGTCAAAGTCATCAGTGACTATACATGTTGTATTGTCAGGAGTGTCAAAGTCATCAGTGGCAATACATGTTGTATTGTCAAGAGTGTCAAAGTCATCAGTGGCAATACATGTTGTATTGTCAGGAGTGTCAAAGTCATCAGTGGCAATACATGTTGTATTGTCAGGAGTGTCAAAGTCATCAGTGGCAATACATGTTGTATTGTCAAGAGTGTCAAAGTCATCAGTGGCAATACATGTTGTATTGTCAGGAGTGTCAAAGTCATCAGTGGCAATACATGTTGTATTGTCAAGAGTGTCAAAGTCATCAGTGGCAATACATGTTGTATTGTCAGGAGTGTCAAAGTCATCAGTGGCAATACATGTTGTATTGTCAGGAGTGTCAAAGTCATCAGTGGCAATACATGTTGTATTGTCAGGAGTGTCAAAGTCATCAGTGACTATACATGTATTGTCAAAAGTATTAAGTTCTTCAGTGACAATACAAAATGTATTGCCAATAGAATTAAAGTCATCACTGACAATACATGTTGTATTGTCAGGAGAATCAAAGTCGTCAGTGATAATTCATATTGTATTGTCAAAAATATCAAAATCATCATTGACAGTTCATGTTGTATTGTCAAGAGTACCACAGCCATCATTTTCTTTGCATGTTGCACTTCACGAGCGAACTATTTTCTTATGTCAAGTAAAATAGTTTACCACCTTGTTATAGATGTGAAAACTTTGGTCAGCATGACGTTTCTACATTCTGACTGTGCTAATGTGATTGAAAACTGCAGGCGTGTAAGATATATTAGTATTTCGATAAAAGAAGGATACAATGTTTTTAAATAATTTATTTCCATTATCCAATGCTTTAAATAGTGTATACGGTTAATTAAATGAGATACTGTTTAGCTATGTGTGAAACATTAGAATCAAACAAACTGACATCAGTGAGCAAAATTTTGAAACTAACAATTTTAATGATTGAGTCTATCTATTTTGGCTTTGGCATTTTATGTTGATTATTTTGGTTATTTCAGCATTCAAACATGAATTGTATGGCTTTGAAAAGATGTCAGTAACAACTGTTTCACTCAATTTTCGATAGTAGCTTGCTTTTGGTTTGTAATCAATAGTCCAGTTTCTCTAACGCTTACTTTCGCAGATATGAGCGAGATTTTCTCTAGTGCTTACTTTCGCATATATGGTTGATATTAGGCTTAAATTCGCTATTTAACCAATTTTCGTATTATATCCAGCCGAAAGTATCGCCATTAACCGTTATCGCAGAGTTTATGAAACAATTTTTACAATAATTGACACTGAATGATCTTACAGGAACAGGTCATTGTCAATTCAGTTAATGACAATATGGAATTAACAGATAATGTGAAAGATTATGATAAAAAAGGCTTGTCCTTAAAAACTACTTGTGTTTTGAAGTTTGTTTTCAGCAACTCATTGCTTTACAACGCTTTTACGAATCAACAATGCAAGAATAAATTTTCTCATATGTACATATTAGAGAGAGAGAGAGAGAGAGAGAGAGAGAGAGAGAGAGAGAGAGAGAGAGAGAGAGAGAGAGAGAGAGAGAGAGACAGAGAGACAGAGAGACAGATAGACAGAGAGACTGACTAAGAATAAAATAAGAAAATCTAAATGAATGAGATATGAAAAATATATTTTATTGAAGATAAATATATTTTCTAAATGGTAGAAGAAAAAAGTTCCAGCACGGGTGGCGCCACAGCGACAATGCCACTTTTATTATCACTGATCTTATATCGATATCAGTTTTCTCACACCAGTTATTCATTTTTTCTTATAAAAATAAATAGTAAACGGGCTTATTTTGATAGTAATAGCGTTTTGCCATGGGCTGTATTTTGTAATTGATGCACTTGGATGACGTACATTTATTTAAATTAGTAACATTCTTATTTCCTGAAATCAGTGTGTGTGCTGGCGTGAGCGTGCTTAAGTATGAATTCGGACATCATTATTGATAACTCGTTGTAGATCATTTTATACCGGAGATACTTGTTACCCGTGAAAGAATATTGTTTTTGAGCCACATCTATAAGATCAGACTGATATACAAATATGGCTTTCTAGACAATTGAAAACAACGTATTTCGGCTATGCATACTCGCTTAAAACAACGACTTTCTGGAATCCGATGAATAGCTCTTTAATGAGACAGCGCATAATCAGTTAGCCAAGGCAATATGGAAGGTTTGACGACTGACTCAGCATGTCCTTGGAAACTCCCACTCCCATTCCTGGGCATGACGTGCCCATCAAGATGTTAAAATTGCCGCTAAATCCAACCAAGATGAGCCCCATTCATAGTTCAGCCTCACAATCAATTAACAACTATAGACCATATAATAGATACGGACCCCAAGACTAACTTTAAGTTTTCCTGTTGTTCACTTTAAAGTCCCTGAGCTCATTGATTTGAAATTTAATTTAACTGTTTTGAGATACCGGACCTCCCCCTCTCCCCAAACATTTCCGCAAGGTGCTTCTTCTTTATCACGAACTATGTATTATATATTATATGATATTTGCCACACATAAAAACTTTCGAAGCTTTTAAGTTGTTGATTGAATAGATTAAAGACAAATCAAGAGTAAAAACATTTCTTGATCCTGTCCACGACGAAACGAATGAGCAAACCAGATATAGTCTTGCATTTTGTAAAAGCCTTGATCTGTAATTAATCTAATCCTTCTACTCGCCTTCGTATGATGTTAAATAATTGAAACTCTCGAATACTGATATGCACACAAAAATTGCTTGTGTTTCGCTTGACCTCGTCATTTATTATAACGTATAAAGATATCCGCTTCCATTAGCCCCTGTGAATATAGCACTAAAACATTTTTGATTTTATAGTCTTTACTATTATCAAACAATATCATTTCCTATGACGGATGCATTCTCCTATGAAACATTTTATCCTTCTTTGCATATTATTTTGTACACGTTACCTGGCATTATTCATAGCTATTTATTTATTCTGTCTTTTTCCTACATTTCTCAACGTTCTCTCAGTATCCTTTCTTTTAGCTAGTCCCTTAACTTTAGCAATCAGTTCTTCGTATGTTTTCAAAATCAATTTTTTGACACTGAGTCGATCTGTAGCCTTATATAAATGTACACACTTTCTTAGATATGATGAAAAAAATAAGATTATACACAACAGCAATATTAGTGAAACTGTCCTGAAAAAACAATCATAAATGTTGACCTTTTTAGAATCATAGCTTTTGAGCAGAAAGACAATCTAGATAAAACTATTTAAACCAAACAAACAATGGGTAAAAACAGTGTGATCCATAATTGAGACTATCCATACTACTATTTCTATGTTCTTTCAATGACTCAACGGCTATAACTGACCATATTCGTTGCTTTCACGGACCAATGATATGTACGGGTCATTTTTTTACGCATACTTCTATATACGGAACGATAAACACACAATCACGTTTACTTAAAACTGAAGAAGCAAATATTTCAAACTTGAAGAGAGTTTACAAATGCGGGTGTTGTGGATGTATCACCAAGTATTTATGTGTGTGAAATATCACGAGGGCCTTAAATATGATTGAGCCAGAATTTTCAGAAAGCTGTCAATCGTAAAAACACGTAGGAAGTCATTAATCATATGACAATGATGTGAAATTATTTAGTCCGGCCCGATTAATATTAACATCATTTTGTATTATCAATAAATAATAAATACTGATACGAACTATTATAAAAACATGTACTTTTGTACGCGGACATACATACATACATACATACATACATACATACATACATACATACATACATACATACATACATACATGCATGCATGCATGCATGCATGCATGCATGCATGCATGCATGCATGCATGCATACATACATACATACATACATACATACATACATACATACATACATACATACATACATACATACATACATACATACATACATACATACATACATACATACATACATACATACATACATACATACATAGACAAGCATCCACTCCTCAATCTTTGATATGATTTATACCAATTTAAATTTTTAATTTAGTAGTTCAAAAGATGGCCAAATGTTAGTGCACAGATTGAGGTAGTTTTCATAATACAACATTTTGAGCATCAGGTCTCTAATTTGTTGAAAGGAATTGCACAGACTTTATAGGTTTTTGCTATTGTTGTCGCAGCTAAAGTTATAATAAGAAATTTGCATTATGCATAAAATAGCTTTTCTTGTTTAATTAGTATCTTTAAGTATAAACGAATTCAATAATAAGTTTTGTGCTACAACTGAACAACACTTATCTGTCCTTCACTTAATCAGCATAAGCGTTCAATGATTATTCTATGTCTAAGTGATCAGGTCTCAGGTAAGCTAGTTTTCAGAGCATGCGGATTTGACATCAAATATTTGACATTCCATCACACTGATGAAATATATCAGGTATTTGGGAAAATGCACAAAATATTATCCGTATTTGGTAAGATAGCCATAAAAATATCCATATTTGGTAAAATATCCATATGATATTGGAACAATTAACATAAATACGTCATACCTTTAATTTGTACGTATGTACGTTTCATTTGGTTTACTACAAATTCATGTCATTACGTAACAAAGTCTCGTGTATGCTTAATTTATATTGTTTGTTAATTTTTTTTTCTGAAATGTAGAATTTGTATTTGTAAATCTTATCTCAAAATCAAAATCATGGTGTACTTGAGTAGCTTCATTGATGTTTGTAAACATCATAACGTAAATCGTAATTCAAAGACACTGATATTCCTCTATGTGCATACCAGGTATACCTGAGGTTTGCAATGTTCTTTATTATAATTTTAGTAATAGACTCTCTTTTATTCTGAATTTAGATTGTTCTAAAAATGAATTTTTGACCCTCATCCTGGTTTTATTATTGTGTCTTTATTTTTATATATTGTTATTTACTTGCAAAAATTTTCATACTTGCTATAACATATGAAGCAGAATTATTTGTCTTACTGTGTTCAGTTTTTAATTTGGATTTATTTGATTGTTTAAATTATTTACTGGACTTACAAAGTTATCAATAATATTCTTTGACAGACACAATTATTTGGATTATAGTTAATTCATGTACCTCAAAACCAATTCAATTTCATTATAACATTATTCATTGGACTTGTGTTAGAATTTCTAGGAATATTTGGGATTTAATTCACAATATTGAAGGCTTTATTTTAATCAATCTGCATTGTATTTAAGAGAAATAAATCATTTTTATTTCACTAAACTTCTTGGTTTTCGCTTTGTTCTGTTTCTTACTTTAATGCCATAGAATCGTAACAAGGTCTGTCTACTTTTGAATTTCAGCCTAAAATGCAGTTGCTGTCGAATGCTTCTGGAGTAACTTTGTTTCTGTTACTTATACCGGTTAGGGGCCTCGAGTGGCCGAGTGGTCTAAAGCGCTGTCCGTTACAGATCACTGCCATCTCACCTCTGTCTGCGTGGGTTCGAGTCTAGGATTCGGCGAATGTGGATATGTGAGAAAGCTTGCCAGTAGCTTCTCGTGGGTCAGTGGTTCTTTCCGGTGATTTTCCGGTTTCTTCCTCCACCATTAATACTGGCCGCCATGAATAGCCTATCGTGTGCTGAAAAATGGCGTTAAGCCCAACAACAAACAAACTTATACCGGTCAATGAATCTTGACCTTGGCAACAAACAATAAAGAATACCTATTGCTTGCAAAACCTTAGAGGCCCGGTTTCTGTCCATGTAGATCTATCAAATTCCATAGACGTGGTTGGCAAACTGAGAAGTGACGATGATTTGAGGAATTATTCTTCATTGGTATTCTACAATTATGAATATCAACTTGAAACTGTTTATTTCTCAGAACTATCAAAATACTTTGTTAAATGCAGTGGCTAGATCTAGAAGACGGAATATTTATTAACTACCAAAACTTGCATCCGCGACTAAGTTCTTTGGTGAAGTTGATATGGAAAATGGTAAGCAGGTAAAGTAGTTAAGAATTAAAATGGCTTGGAACCTATAAAACTATGAATGCAATTATTCGGGTATCAAACGCACCTCCAACTATCAATGCCATAGTGAGTAGTATTGACAAAGAAATAGCATACAAGAATATAAAAACTTGCCACAAAGCTCGGTTAGATAAGAAAGATTTACAGCCTTTTGTTCATTTTACAGGGCGGCACTTGAATAAGCATAGACGTTACAAAGCTGCGTTTATGAAGAATTCTCTTTAAAAAAATAACATAATTGTTTTATTCAGTTACGTTTGTAGTTAACAGATTAAGAAAAAAATTGCAGTTGAATTTTGCTGATGACGCCGAAGAGGAAGTACTGGAATCGAAAATTCTCTGTATTGATGGCATTTGGTCCAGTTATGGTTTTAGTGCTGATGTCTTTAAGAAAGAAAGCTATTTATTTTAATCAGTAACTTGCAAGTTGTGTATTATTTTTTTTACTGTCTACATTTCAATGAAATTTCATGCCCTAGTTATTGTAGTGTTATACATATTTTAACATTGTTGTATAACAAGATTTTATTTATAGCTACTGTTCAAATGTATGCATTCTAAATATTTTGAATTTTGTAATTGATAGGTGGCAGCATCATTTAATAAAATCATTGAATATTACAGCGCATATCTTGGGTTTTTTTGTTTAATTGCCTTTCATGACGTAAGAAATAGAATAAAGGAAAGAAAACCGGTAACCAATCTGTTTTCAAGCTTCTTGAATAAATATGTTGGCTATGCATATATATATATATATATATATATATATATATATATATATATATATATATATATATATATATATATATATATATATATATATATATATATATATATATATATATATATATATAAGTAGCTTTACGATTCCTGGCAGTATCACTAATGTTACAATGCAGCATAGTCTCTGACTGTTGTCATATTTACCCAGCTCAGCCCACTACTCGCAAATATCTTTTTAATGTAGCTGGAGGGTGAAAGTTAATAATTCTGGCCAATTCTGGAGAATTCATGCCCATACCAAGTGCTTTGTGTAAACACAGGTCTAAAGTTTGGATATGTTTTGCTTCTTTCAGAAATCACGTGATGCTTCATTTTTTTTCCAGTGTAGTCTTTATGATATTGTTCAATATTGTTTTCAGGATTGTGCTTAGGAAAATCAACATCGGCTTTGTTGACTAACTCATGTACAACAAAAAGTAACTGTACTAACACTCTCCAAATGTCACAGTAGGTCATTGTTACTGAGCATTCCCGTCGTTTATGCATTAGTTCCACAAGGATACCGTTCAGTATTTGGTCATAATTTTAATTTTTAAAAATATTTGCCAACCTGTATTTCAAAGTAGATGTTGGGTCTGTCATGATTCTATACAACAAAAAATGTGTTCCTGAATTCCAGAGTTTCATTCAAAATTTTCATGTCTGTCGTTGTTACTGTTGATGTAAGGGCTAAATGATAAAACTTAGGAAACAAACCTGTCAGTTGTCCAAGCCTTTGAAAGATTTGACGGAATTCATTTCCCCTAAAGTAGAAATAGAAAGATTTATGAAGACAATTTGGTAGTAAAATGTAAACAAAATTGAGAATCAACGATATATTTTCTGAAGCTTATAGAGTGTCCATAAACAGGTTTAAGGAAAATGTACAGGAATGTCCTACATTGTGCCTGCTGGTTGCATCCTTGTTCAATAATAGGTACAGTGGTTAATAAAGCTAATTAAAAAGATACATCATTGCATGTTGCCATCTATATTGTCATTGGTCTGAGTCTTGGAGCCATCTTTGTTAGTGTGTCAGGACGTTTGACCTTTCTTACTATTTCCAATTTCTTCCAACACTACAACAAGAAACCAAATATAGGTTTAGCTAATGGTAAAGTCCTTTCTAGCTATCAGTTATTAAACAATGTGTGACACACAAACCTGATTGCTTCCGCCAGGTTTTGTTGAACATGTGATATAAATTAACGTTGAAACATAACAAAGTCGAATCTAATCAACAGCAAATCGAATGCAAGTTTTGTTTATCTTTTTATTAAACTCATTAATTTAAATTAAACAGAGCAATACGTTTAAGGAATATTTCCATGTTTTCTTACTGCTTCTGGTTTTCAATATGACATTTATAATTATTGGCATTAATCACTCTTGAAATGCAACATACTTTTTATCGCTGTTCAGTACAGAAGTTATGAAATGAGTGCATATATATATATATATATATATATATATATATATATATATATATATATATATATATATATATATATATATATATATATATATATATGTGTGTGTGTGTGTGTGTGTGTGTGTGTGTGTGTGTGTGAGAGAGAGAGAGACAGAGACAGAGAGAAAGACAGAGAATTAGAGAATTTGACTTTTTACATAACTTTAATATTTTTGTCATCACGTTTCATTGTCTACAATGTTAAAGTTTTTAGTGATGTCTAGCACTGGGGCACCAGACTGCAAACATGTAGCACGATGTCCCACCCGGTCACATTTTTCTGACACCAGGCCGACCAGTCCTAACACTCTCTTAATGCAGAACGCCTAGAGAGGGAGCTGTTAATACCATTTTATAAGTCTTTGGTATGACTCTGACGGGTTTCAAGCCATATTCATAAACCACAAAACGCGTCGGCTTGTTATATAGTGTACGGCTTATAATTTTTTCAGTTTCTTTATTGTCATTCAGGGACAAAGGATTGGCAAACAATCGACAGAATTCTATATCTCGTACTTGTCAGACACTTCTGAAAATATCACATCACTCTTCACATTCTCTGACTCTTCATTCTCCATTTTCCTGTTGGAAGATATCGTCTTAACCAACTGTGATTGTCAAGAAAGTGTTTGAAGTTTGAACATTTAATTTTATATCTGGTTTCAACTAATCTGTCTAAAATCAGATCTCCACTGTACTAGGTGAAGACCTGACAACGACCGCTTAGGGGTCAAGTTTTGGAAATGTGACTTTAAAAATTCTGAAAGCTAACCAAATCATTCGGCTCACGTTCATGTTCTTCAGTCACAAAACTCTCCAAACGCGAAGATATAAGACTTCACCTGATTGGCCGATAAAATTAGCTCTCATGGTAATACAATTGGTCACCAGAACATAACCATTAAGTGGTCGCTGTCAGATCTTTAACAGGCTAAATAAAACATAAGTGGCAACTTTCAATTTCAATTACATGATAATATGTTGGCTTCCCACTTCACGGACGGGTTTTAAAATAAATGATTTTATAGCTTCTTAACAGTTCAAGCTGCATGTTGATTTGACCAGGTACTATTAAGAAGAAAAGCATTGGCTAATCTCTTAGAACTTTGAATCTCTATTATTCTCTTTACAGTTCCTTGAAGAAAACAAGATTGTAACAGGCTTTGTTTTGACAGGATTGTGTCTCCTGAAAATGCCGAGCATCAAGCGATATGTAAGACTTGTAATAAGGGATTGCAGAGAAAAGTTGTTCGTTTGAAACAGCACATAGAAAGCTAGAAAACTTGTAACTGTTTACACTATTAAACTCAAAGCATCTATCCTAAACCAACAAGATGCATCGAAAATGTGTTTTTAGACATAGCGATTTCAGTTGTCTAAAATCAATCATAGTGAGTGATTAACTTCATCTTGCTTTTGAATTATTTAAAATATATAATTTTATAAACTACGTATAAATTGAAAACTTTAACCTATTACTGTATCCGCCAAATGTAAGTGAAAAAATTCAGATTGAAATTTTAAAAAACCCAATTCAGAAAAGTTTTTAAACAGTTTTTAAAATCATGATTTTTGGCAACAAGATTATTAGCGACTGCCTCTGTACCTTATGCATTTATGCAAATTTCCATTAAAAGTACCTGTTCACATGTATCTTGTAAGTACTTGCTTCTGGACCGTCAATACTATTAAAACTTGAACTACAGACTTTCTTAAGCAGAGAGCCAGGACCCGAATAATAGAAATTCATTTGAGTAAGAACTATAAGAATATGAGGCATATCCATATTTTACCGTCATAAAAGGTAACAATGGAATGTAACGCTTTTTCTGTAGTATGCATGTACAACAGCGACTGTTTCGTTGTCTCCATAGAGACACTAATGCATCAACTTACTTCGACTTTAGATATTTTGATATTCCTAATTTTCTTTTCCCATGCTCGAAACAGGTCTCAGTCTGCCATGGAAGCTGCCATATTGTTTTGAAGTAAATATATGTTACAGTAATGTATCTGGAATGTGGAATTTTACATTATTTTATCTTTCAGTTATGTGATGTGATGTGATGCGATTATGATTTTTAACGTAGCTTTAACAATTTTTTCAGTCATATCGCTACGATGTCTGCAGTGTGGCAGTTTATTGTGATGTCTAACACTCGGGCATCATACCGCAGACATGTAGTATGATGTCCCACCCAGTCACATTATCCTGACACCAGGCTGACCAGTCCTAAAACTAACCTCTTAATGATGAGCGTTAAGCGAGGCAGCTGTTTGTACCATTTTTGTAAGTCTTTAATATGATTCAACCGGGGATCTAACCCACGACCTCCCGTATCCGAGGCGGACGCTCTAACCACTAGGCCACCCGAGCGTTTTTTTTTTCAGTTTCAGTATTTGAAGTTTAATACAAAAATAGTAATAAGAGAAAGTACCGGTTAAATAAAATTACATTTTATATAAAACAAACGAATTTAATTTTTTGACATTTTGGGATAAAGTTTTTCCTTCGAGAACAGTTCGCCAGAGGTGAATCACCCAAACACATCAAATTGACCTGCATTCAGGCAACTCTTTCCGTGGTTTATTTCACCTGACAAAAATGGACTAGCGATATACCGAGTGCCACGTCCTGTCTAATAAAGACAAGTGCAAGATATCGTTTTGTTCTCCGTGTTGATATGGCTTTGGCAGATGGCTTGGCGCACCTCTTTTTCCGCTGCTTTACCCGACTGTCTGAAGCAGCTTGCATAACGCAGTTTGCACAATGAAAAGTTCAAGTGTAGGAGGCGCCAGTCGCTACACACGCCCGACTATTTTTACAGGCCCGGCCTTAGGGCAAGGCGAACGAGGCAACCACCTTAGGCCTCGCGCTTCTCAGCAATGCAATTTTGTTGCTTGCGTCTCTGCGTTCAACGCATGCTGCCTCGGGTCTGGTATGCTGCCTTGGACCCAGCACATTGTTTATATAGCATAGAGCGCAAAGAGATGTTTATACCCACGAACGCCAAAGACCTTGTGAAAGTTCTTTACACGGCAGGAGTGCTCGTTGGCCTTAAAATGGAATACATGACAATTTTCAAATGCCTGCTGTATTGAGATCGTCAAACATTTGCCACCTAGACATCAAAGTTGTTACTAAAACGGCGCTGAGCCTTTGGACGCAGAACGGCTACTTAGATAAGGCATAGTTCCTGCTAATATGAGCACGGCTGCCTTAAGTCCGCCACTATTTAACATTATTATTGGCTCGGCCATCATTAATGTCTAGCATTCTTTGATTCACTTTCTTTTATCTTAGCTAGATAAAATGTGGGTACCAACGTGAGGAGCCCGCCAAGGCAAAACTGTACCTCCAAGCCCAACGCAGACTGAATTCAGTTACAAGCGCGCCTTCCATCGTTATTACCTGAATGAGAGGGTTTACAATGACGGCAAATAATCTCTGCGCGAGTACAACCAGGTAAACAGTGTCAAAACATTGCAGATCGGCCGTCGCCAAAGCTTTCCGACTTTTGAGCGTCATCACCGGAGCAGCATTAATACGAGTTAATATTTATCTGCAGGTGGTATTCAAATGTGTAATGATAGACGTAATACGATATTACTCTTATCACAGTGACGCCCATTCTTTAAATGTATTTTTAATGTGTAGTTCAAATAAAACTTTATTAAAATTATTTATTCCATGGTCTCTAAACTTTTAATGAATCTTGCCACATGTAAACCACTGTAACTGGTAGATAGCCCGTGATCTTTCACATACCGCGCTTCCAACATGAATAGACTCTCTTTTAAAATGTTCAATATGTATATCACAATAATTATTTTTATAACACTTATCATATATCTCTTTACTATCTAGTTTAACTCACCTGCACTTATTTTTGCCATCAAACACCGTGTTTATTGGTAGGAGAGTACCAAATTTATAACGTATCAAGAACTTTTAAGTAAAAATACCCGGTTGCCACCAGACTATAGGGTTTGTCCCGAACAAAACAAAACTTTAAATACAAGCCAACTTTCCCTGGGGAAGGGGTGCATGCATAACCCCTAATTTAAATGGAAGAAAAAGAAGACAAATACATACATCGAATACTAAGATCGTAGATTTTAAGCATAATAGATTTATTTTCCTCATTTAAGTTTTCTATTCGATTAATAAATTAAATATAAAAATATACGATTTCCAAGCAAATGTTTGCTTAACCACTTTATTGTACATTGTGTCTTGACGCTGGCATCTTCGTATTCACCTGCTGTTTGTTGATAGGTCAGTTAATGATTACCTTCGATGCCGTAGACCGTAT
>JAEAOA010001664.1:345000-397500 GCA_016746295.1 Potamilus streckersoni | reverse complement strand
AAATGAGAAACACCGGAAATGGCAAATAACTCAGTTACACGATAAAGTACGCAACACAAAATAGAACCACATCAAAAGCAAAATGATATCTTTACAGAATTATTTTGTGCTCTGTTTTGTATCTGGTATCCATTTGTGATGGCTTGGAATAGCATATGTGCGTACAAAACGTTCTCGAAACGAAAAACTTTTTGTGATACTCTGAGTGATGTTGATAATGTACTTATGCTTGTCATCATCAGATAATAACATATGATGACTTAGGAAGTAAAGGTTAACTTAGTAATAAATAACAAAATTTGCACGTTTCAAATGAAGGTTAAACGTTACTTTACATGTGATATTTGAAGCATTGCAATCCATCAAATTCAAAATTTAGCTTAGTTTTCATAGTGGATTTGATTCATTTACATTTACAATAAATGAACAATATTATGTATCAAAGGCAGTGCCGGATTTAGACAAAGCGAGGCCCTAAGCTATGGGAAGCTATAGAGGCCATATTTGGTATAAAATAAATTTGAGGGACCCCTTCAGACTGAATTAAGACTTTGGGGCTCTAAGCTGTAGCTTGTTTAACTTATGCCTAAATCCGGTACTGATCCAAGGATATAAATTATTTCGATACATTTTTTTGGACTAAAACAAATTTTCCTTCCACTTTTAGAAGGAATGTGTGGTTGAGTCTTCTATTATGTTTACCTAACACCGAGGTCTCAAGATAAATGACCGACATTTAGACCACGATATTCAAAGTGGAAACGCAACCACAAATAGCGGATGTCATTTATAGACTGCATACAAATCCTAAAGGCAAGTCTACAAACTATATTTACACAACCGCGCACTTGACTGTGTCAGGGTTTCAGTTGCAAAGAAAAACATTTTTTGGGATACATTGCTACGAAGACATAACGGCTTTATTCTTTAAGGTGAAGCACAGGTTTAAATTTCGTAGAGCGTTTTGATGATGACCATGTGCGACTCTGTTCTTAAAATAGTTCGAAGGGAATGGATGAAATTGAATTTCTTGGCCAGAAATTTAGAAGGGTTTGTTTCATTGACTAATCTACTTGTCACTTGAGCATCAGTAATAACAGCAAATATAGCATCCATATAGTTGAATCGTCTCCGTTCTCTAAAAAATCAAAACTCAACCCTAAAATTTATATTCTTATATTAACGTTACGTTTTACGGAAACATCTGCAATTCAATAGATTTTCTGTCATCTTTCGAATCTTGTATCTTTGAGCAATTTGTTCATGCTTTAAATACACGCAAATGTTTTTTTTTCTCACCTTTTCCAGATGGTAAGTCAAAATATAAAAGTTGTGTTAAACATTAAAATAATTATAAACTTAAGGATACTTATTTTTTCCTCATTAATGCCACGAAAAACCAAACAAACCCGAAAAAGCTAAACGTGTCAATATAATCGTAATAGAATGGGAACTTTTGCAAAATCAGTATGTAGATTGACATTAAAAGAATTATTTTTAAATTAATTTGATGGAAACTTCTTTATGTTGTACAAGCCATGACACATTTCTGAAGAAAGTAAGCGACGATTAAAACAACGATGTTTTTAAAAACCCATCAAATGAGATTTTAAAAACCAAATTAGATTACAGAATTTATCGTTAACTATGGTGAGATGAAACCATTGAGCTAGCTTATTACTCGTCTACCTACCATGGTCTAATTTGCATGTATGTATGCATGCATGCGTGTATGTATGCTTTTGATGATTTATATTCTCTACATAACAGAAAAGCCGTGGATGTTCCTATTGCTGATTCACCATGTAATTATTGTACGTAATGCGCAGAAAGAAAAGAAAGAACATTAATTATTCTCTGAAAGTAGCATCTTTATTTCTTGAAACTGGAAAATATATTCGCCTCTAACAATGTTGTCCTCATTGAAATGGTCATTTTTAAAAATAGATTTACATCATGTATTGCTGTACTTTCGTGTACTGGTGTGTTAAGAGATCATTTAGTCCTTAAGTTCAAATTTAGCAAGTTTCTTGCGTTCTGTTTAAAAATTAGGAAATATACATTTTAATTTGAATAAATATTAATATTAAATTTTGTAGTCTTTTAAATAGTAGAGCATCATTGAAAACAAACCTCATTGTAATGGAATATAAAAGACGGTGTGAAATTTTAGTGTTACGAGTCTACTCTCTTAAAATTATTAACAGAAAAGAGTGAAGTCAATAGGCTTTGCAGAATTTTTAATAAGTAATTAATTTCCATGAGAAAAACGAACTTACATTATTGCGAATTAAATCGAAAAATAATCCAAGAATTATAGACACAAGTCACATAAATAATAGTCCAGAATAAAACTCAGTTTACGTTCCAAAGAGATCCAATACTGAAGGCGATGACGTGTCTGTTATACCCTACGAAGCACTGATGTGTCAATAGTCTCTTGTTGAATCACAGAAATATTATTCCAGGTTTGAATTCAGTCTAAATTCCAAATAAATATCTTGATCCAATAATTTTTAAAGCATTTTTATATTTCCAGAGAAAATAAACACTTGAATTAAATAATCTGAAGAAAATAAAATTCAGCCCAAACTGGACACCGCAAAATGCAACCCAATGTGTTAGATCAGGGGTGCACACACCTTTTTTTAGCATGCACTCTACTATCTACCTACCACAAAATGCAAAACATATATAGGCTGACGTCTATTTTTAATGCTACGTGATTTACTCACACTACATTCGCGATCGACCGGTCGATTGCGATCGACGTATTGTTTACCCCTGTGCTAGATGTTAAAGCACAAATGGTAAAATCCTCACAGTCACAAGACAATATAGTTCTCTGCTTGACCTCAGATCTCAATCATCATTTTCTATTTAAAAAAAAACATTATCTAATGGGAAATAATCTTCGATAATGATTTAATGAGCCTTGTTTATTTACAACACAATAGCCTATAAAATTCACTTAGGAGTCTCCAAAAACCTGACCATGATCAACATATTTACACGTTCTTGTTTACCATAATAATAATCCTGATAATAAGCTCATGCATAAATAAGAATAATGAAGTTATTATTAGTTGTTCACATAAATTAAGTAAACGAAAATAAAAAAGTTAATCATGACAAGCAGAAATGAACTCAATTTTGGACAAGGTCAAGTCCAACAAAAAATGTTACATTACAATAACATATACTGAAATTTAAAAAAATAAAAGTAACAGACGAAAATTAAATAAATATACATTACATTATATGCTCGTCATATTTCACATTCCTTCAATTTATTGAACAAAATTTTTAAAGACCGCGAAGTTTAATTCATTGGGCATCTGCTGGTGTTGCATCTTTTCGTATTGTACTTTATTGCTTAATATCACACACATTCCGTTGGCAATGATCCACACGTTAACCTCCACTCAGCAGAAATATGACACAATAATTAACCACAAAGATGAACCCATATTAAGTATTTTGATACTTGTATATGTATTGTGACTTGCCCATTTAAACGTTATTTGTTTTGCTAATGTTCTCCATTTAATATAACTTAAATTTATGACCAGTATCGATGATGTCATTGATATTGGTAGGTGTTTAGGGATGCTAGTTATTGAATGGAGAACTTATGAGAAACAGAAATGAAACAGAATTCATAAAAGCTTGTAAAAGATTAAGATATGAATATATTTTAACCTAGAATATTGAGATACGCACGTTTGATAATTTTTTTTAAAAAAAATATCAAAGTGTACAGTATAGTAACAAATTGCACAACACTAGTAATGGACATTTTTATTTTAAAAAAATCGGTTTTAATAAAATGAAAAAACAAAACTAAAATCATGAGATCACTATATTTGTTGCCAGAAGCATGGAAAGAATTTACACATCTATTCGAAAATGTTATAATCAAGCCATTTAAAAGCAGATGTTATTGGGACCAACTGAACTGTTGTATGTTAAATAGGTAGAGGTAAGTTTAAGATCCAATTTGGACATTTCTTATGCTGGACTATTCAACTTCAACAATGCAAATGGGGCAAGTTTATTTGTAGCAGCTGGCATTTACGCGTTATTTATTGAAATCACTACAGCAGGTGGAAAGAGTGGCATAAACACACCTGTGGCAAGATGTCAGTTACACTTGTCGAATAAGATGATATGTATTTATTTAAGGGAAGAGCACAATTTATCCCAACAAAAGCATTAGTTATTAGCATGCTCCTTGAATTTATTAAGTCTTATATTAATTAATCTTTCAATAAACGTGTTACACACACTAGCACATACACACATAACTACCTACCCACACTAGCACACACACACACACACACACACACACACACACGCATAACTACCTACCTACCTGCATATATTTACACTTTCGCTCTAACTGAAAAATATTGCCAACTAAATGAGTGTTTCGAGGGGTTTGTTTTCCTCCAGATATCGACATTAGTCGTTTCTAATATATGCGGAAAAAAGAAATTTGGATTCTAAATATATAAAACGATGACATTCATCAAATGAGAAGCATTACTGGTGAAAGAAATGCATTATGGGTTTCTGATGTTAAGCCAAAAGTGAGAAAAATAAATATCCGTTTTCTCGAATGTTTACGTCTGAATTTTTATTTAATTCTAAAGTATTTTTCATGCGTAGATATTCATAAATTGTTCAGCAAATCATAATATCACTGTTCAGATTACACGCGTTTCTAAAGAAAATAAACATTGATGTTCCTAGTAACATTCAATAGTTTTAGTCGAATATATTTCAATGACAAGAAAATTTGTAATGGACAATAGTGGTTATAGATTTGTGAAACTGAAAATAATATCCAAAAATATTGAAGTCGTTTGATTTTTTTAAAAACTTATTATTATTATTATTATTATTTAATACTAAACAGCTGTAATACGAACCAGGACTAGTTATGAGGCGAAAAATTAAGTCAAGACTTGAACAACTTTTTAAGCAAAGGTCACCTGCTTGCCTCGGCTTTTGTTCTGGATAGTTTCAGAAAAGAGAAATCATCTTCGAGAATGTATTTCAAACTTTTAAAAATTATACATTCCATTGTTTGATCATTTGGAAAAGATCCACGGCAACAAGACTTTATCGTGTTAAACAGTACAACAGAGACGATGAATCGAGATATAATGTGTGTTATCAGTACTGTTTACTGAACACAGTCTGAACACAGTCTGGACACAGTCTGGACACAGTCTGAACACAGTCTGGACACAGTCTGAACACAGTCTGGACACAGTCTGGGAAGGCAGGTGTACAGTTGTCATCAAATTCCCCTTTTCAACATACATGCATAAGAAGTCACAGTATCTAGTAAGTCCCATTCCTTTTTATTGGGAGTCGCAGCTGCTGAGAGGGTAACGTGGGTCAGCTAACTTGATTTGTCCTTCTACAAGGCACATTACTTCAAACGCCTTGGCACAAAATAACCTACTTGTGTAGCTGTGCCGTAAAGCGTAAAACAAATTAGAATCCCCTTTTGAAAATGAATATATTGATGTCTGTTAATTAGTCTAATCAATCGGACAGACAACATTTGAATCAATGCAGAAGCATCATTTAATTATCTAAAATTATATATAATTATATCACAATCTGAAATGGTTGTCCGTTCAACGAAGTCTTAAAACATAAGCAATTGACAATGTCTTTATTTTATTTTTGCAAATCTTTACAGAACTATGCTGGTGAAATTTGTTTAATGTACGGGAAAATCTTCAACTTTGAAAGGAAAATTAGCTTCTTTAAAGCATTTCCAACCGCAAGTTGTATTTATGCCTGTTTACATAGGTCATGTTGATGTTAATGGTAAATGGGCATGTGTGTTGTATATATTCAGATTGAAGTTAAGGTCAGGTTTAAATTATATAATATTTGTCCTTTTATTCAGAATTAGGCTCAAAAACCTTTAAACTTTATAACCATTTATGGTTAATCTTTATAGCTCAACATTTCAGAAACTGTCTGATACCCTTTTCAATTTTTCATCATATGTTCCGCTAAGTCTCTCTCATCTTATTTAATATAATCATCATATGTTTTACGAGGTGTCTACATTTTATTCAAACTGAATCATCATATGCTCTTTTATACGTCTATCATATAGTCTAACATATTCATCATATGGTTTACTGGATGTCTTTCGTCTTGTTAAATCTATTCAAGATATGTTTTACTTGATATATATTGCTTGACTAATCGATTATTTGATTAGTATGTGTCTGTCATATAGTTCGATCTTTTCATTATATTTCTATTAGGTGTCTAACGTACATGTTCAAAATCCATTGACTTGAATATCAAACTCCATAGCTTATATAATAAATGACAGTTTGGGGATTTGATTTGAGAGGGAAGTCGGAGGAGGGTGGTGTTGTGGCGTGCGATTCAGTTTTCAATGCCTTCAAAATAGAAAACAAAGCAAGAAAGCAACGAATGTCACATAATCATTATATTAGAATCATTGCATGAAAAGGAGAAAACTAGTAATCAACACTTGGTGGTCATAAATCGTTATGTATGAATGATATAGTATTGTACAAACTGAGTAGACTATCATTAAAACTAGAGTTATACAGTCAATATGCTGCCGTACCTATTGTACTGTACGCGTCTGATACACTACTTAGCATAAACAGAAATGGATTAAGAGCCGTATTTAATACAAATACTTGTACAGTATATCTGAAATAATTTTTTGTCGGTTTTAAAGTAAAGAAGAAAATTGTAGTAATTTTTGAACTCGTGGCGTTTATGTAGCTTGTCTGAATGGAAGTTTATTCTAACTATGAACGTTTGAGGCAGACTGCATTTTTCAGATCATTCTGTCCTCACTCTAATGTTGGTAATGAGTCGTTATTTGCTAAATAGTATGTCACAAGAGTTTCATTTCAAGTTGAAATCAAGTTTTAACATTTTAATAACAGTCTTAAAGAAATTTATAATACACCGAACAAATTTAACTTCTGTTTATGTCTACGTTGTTCCAAAGTTTGGGGCATATTCTCTTTATGCTGACTGGTTTCGTTGCCAGGGTAACGATTACGGCGTCCTCAGATATTGACTTCTTCATAGCAATTCTTTTCTTCTCTTCCACAATTATCCTTTTCGCGATATTGGCCAAAGAACATGTATTTTTTATGTGCCATATGAGGCGCCGTAGATGACAAAAGTTGGTCCAATCAGAACGTTGCCTTTGAAATTTAATGTCATATGTCCAGAATTTTAATTTCAAGTGTTGTATCAAAAATGCTTCTCCTTAAAGTTCCATTTTCTAGGTCGAGATTTTAGATTGTATCTTTTGAATTGATCAATAGTGGTTGAAAGTCATTTTTTTCTATGTCGAGGTTTTAGATTGTGTAGTTTGAATTACACGGCGGTGGTTGAACTTTTAATGTCATGCGTCGAGAATTCCTAATTTAAAGAATTGGTTCATATGTAATTTTTGTTGAAAGTTCCATTTCATATGTTGAGTGTTTAGAATTCATGTCTTGAATTACACAGCGCTGGTTGAAAATTCAGTGTCCAATGTCTAGATTGTGCTTGTGTCTTCTGAATTACACGGCGGTTGTTGAAACTTTAAGGTCATATGTCGAGAGTTTCAATTTTACATGTTGAATCACATATATTGTACTGAAAGCGCCATTTCAAATGTTGAGTTTTTAGATTGTATCTCTTGAATTACACAATGGTTATTGGACATTGTTTTATGCTTTTCAGAATTGCTATTTTTATATGGTAAAATGATGTTTTGGTGTTAAATGTAACATTACACAATATCCACTGTAACAATTAAAAATAATATCGAGTATTAAGATATATCATTTGTGTATTAATTTATGAGGCGCCATTGCATTTCATGTATTTACAGTTTGAAAGCTACCATTCACAGGTAGATAATTACTATGAATTTCTTCGCTAGAGGTCACTCCCGTGAACCGACCGCGTTAGTTTTTAACAAGGAGGCTGCTTCTCGTTCCTATGAAATTCAACAGATAAAATCTAAATAATCGCCATGAAATGGAACTTTCATCACAAACAGTGTAATTCAAAATAGGCACTGTAAAAAGTCGACAAATGCAATAGAACTTTAAACCACTACTATATAATTCAATATATTAAATATCACATCTTGATATTGAAAATGGAACTTTAAGGACATGCAGTTTGATTTAACACGTAATATTGAATTTAGCGACATACGACAATGAAATTTCAACTGCATCTTTCTTACTGGACTGGTTTTTGTCCGCTACGGCACCTCGTAGTACACGTACCACTATCACGGTCATGTAATGCGATGAACACGTGTGGACAGTTTAATGTGCAGGCATTTTCTTTATATAAGGAAAGGATGGATTCAAATGCTATCTTAAAATATGGCTTAATTAATATGAAATTACAAATCATCAGCAACAGTAGGCTTCAATTCTTGGGTGTGGGTGGGTGAATGTTTTATTTGCTCTTTTTTGTTTTATGTTTCTCTTTTGGGAAATCTATATTTTTTGCAGAAAAAAAAACCACCTTCCATTTTTTCAAAGTCCATACGTAAGTAGTTCCGGTTGATATTTTTTTAACAATCGAGGTTTGGAAGAAAAAATATTTAGTAGCAAATACGTCTCTTGTGGTGGCGCCATAGTTGGTGTTGTTTAGCAAGAGAATGAGCTTAATGTAAATGGTAACGACTTATTTTGACTGTTTAACAAGCGAATTAAACTTCATGCTTAGAATTTACCGCCATCAGTCGTCTTTATTTAGATAAGACAATCTATTGGAGAAGCATTAACTCTTCTAAAAGCTTCCTGTAATTTATTTTCCCGTGCACTGCAGTTTTGTAAACCAACGAGGTTATGTAGTCGAAGAAGCAAAGACAATACCTTCGCTATTGAAAAATAACAAGTTTCTCCACCCCAACCCCACCACCAACGCGCACACGATATTTATCTACAGAATAGAGTCTATATGAAGAAAAGTACAGTTAAGTTTTAGAAACAACGTGTAGAAAACAAATATCTGATATATTAAATGGCGATTAAAAGACGGTAATTCAATATTTTATCTGGAATTTATTATTGTTTTTTTTTAAAATTTGAAATGAAGGTAATCTGTTATCAATTGGTTTGAACAGTTTCAAAAGAATTTTACATAAAGATAGTCAAGAGTGATAATAAAACGATTTATAATCCACAGAGTTTGCTTCAGTTGTCGTTAGGACTATTAAAGGTTTACAAACATGGTTCTGTTTAACGTAGTTGGAACTTGTATCAATATCTGCTTCACGCTCCAAAACCATGCATATCTTGCATATCATTGGCAAGACCACAATAGCAAGGGAGACCATATTATTTTAATCAACTCTTCCGATCTTAATTTAAAGTTCCTCAGAGGAATGTAGAGCATACTAAAAATTCTAAAGAAAACAAATTCCTCATGTATCAAGAACGAAGTGTTACAGAAATAGGTCCGACGACATTTAGATGGTTAGGTCATTCGATTAATCGAGTTAAATAAATAAATAAATAAATAAATAAATATATATATATATATATATATATATATATATATATCTATATATATATATATATATATATATATATATATATATATATATATATATATATATATATATATATATATACATATATATATATACATATATATATATACATACATATATACATACATATATATATATATATATATATATATATATATATATATATATATATATATATATATATATATATATATATATATATATATATACCATTTGATTGATCGTTTTAACATTATTTATTACCTTTATTTCAGATGTTGTTTGGCACAACCATAAAATTAAAAAATAAAAAAAATTTCTAATGACATCGATCTGCAATCTTTGAATTTCAAAATTTAAAACAAAAGGATTATTGCTTTTCTTTTTACAGCTGTCAGTTAAAAAGAGTTAGGATCCTACATTCAAATTAAATGGAGGAACTTGCCCAGTCTTTGTCAATCATCGTCATTCTAAGTCATGCTGACGATGTGGAATACGGTCAGCAGGTCCATTGTCAGCAATGCAGACAAGAAATGTCGCAGTGGAAATAACAACAAACCAGATGAAAAAAGACATACGAGTTATTATCGAGTTATATATAGCCTTCGAAAACCGATTTGGTTCAGCTCTTGTTAAAGTGATTTTACCCATCTCGAGTTGTTTACCTTTTTGAAAGAACCATGACACGAAGGTTCATTCATGAGAATGAGATTTGTTTTCATTAAAGGATGGGGTACGTCCAAAGCACATGTACATAAAAGGATCATTTATAGGCTGTACAGTCAACGTCATAAACTTCAACTCTTATAAAAGCATCGTGTGATTATGTGATGTGGGTATTGGGGTGACGGGAGATGTGTTCCGTCATACTTAAACAACAGGATTACTAACTGTTTAAATTTTCTTCATACCAGATATAAAATAAAATCCATTTACGTTTTACAGATATACTAAGAGTTGTCTCCCCGGGATTGGGCTTAAACTGCTTATCTCAAATAATAAATCTGCAGTACTTAACACATTTCAATAAATAATCCTAAAAAAAACCCAACACGATAGCTAGGTATAGCTTGCACTTTAAACAACTCATAAAGCTTCATAGTTGTCGTACTTCTGTCATTTGTCTTTTTGTCACAGTAAAACTAAAATAATGCAATTTATAAAAGCTTTAACCAGAATCGAAGCTATGACCGGAAACAATAAAATCTTTTTTCAAAGTATTGTCATCTCTATTCTGATGGTTTATTGTCTTCTAGGAGTCCAATTTTTTTATTCCGTGTGAAAAATGACAGAAGTGTTCTTTATGTCTTTGGTTTAATTTAGTTGTGTTTTGATTGAATAACGTGTGCTGAAGCATTCAGACGAAGAACCATCCCATCTCCTGAATGGCGCCTGAAATACTATCTGGTTTAAATTGAACTATATCGATTTATCCTGTATTCGTTTACTAAGCTTAAAGGTTGCTGATATCAAATGAATATTACAGTAATGTTTGATTACGTGTAGCATTAATATAAAATAAAACCAAACGACTTTATGGAATCAACACAGTCTTTGAAACGAGCGATATAAGTTTACTTTCAATGAGTAATTCAGTATATAAAAACGAAGAGGCATTTGATGCGAGGAAATAATTTCACGAAACATCTAAGCATAAAAAGTTTCGAGAAGTGTAGGATTCCGATAAATATCGTAACATACATTAACCAGATAAAGAATTTTGGTACTGATTCTAGAAGCTATTTGTACTTTAAGGGTACTTTGTTTCTCTGCAATACAATTTTATAAATAATATTGGTTGATACTTAATTTTTGGGGAAATAATAATTTAAAAAAAGCAGTTACTCATGTCCGAGAGGTTTCCTGAAAGACAATATTCAGATGGCTAAAAGCTCTTGGTTTAAGAAAAACACTATATGTATGGGACGCTTGAGTGTCTCGTTTCAAAAGAAATCGAAATTTAGCATGCGTGTTTTCTGCTTTACAAACAATTCACTTTTGTTCAAATGACGAATCGAAAGCAAACGTTGCATCATTTCCGTTACTGCCTAATTACATGGATATCAGTAAAAAGTACATCATTCCAAGACACAAGCTTATTACTTAGCATTGTAGTTTTTGTTTGTTCTCGTTTTAAGGAAGATTTTGATTCATATAAATTTGATATTTAAGAAAGCAAAAGTCGAAATGTTTGATCTAGTATCATTGCGTCAACGGTCAATAAGTCACGTGGGCCATAATACTTCATTGTTTTAAACTTGACCTTTTGTTAACAAAATCGTCCTTCAATATTCGAATGGTTCAATTTTTTATTTCTTGGAAAAGATGGACAAAAGCTTCAAAACAAGATATCACAGTATCCACAATATCCACATTATCCATAGTTATGTATACTTTTTCTTGATATTATTTGCATTTTATGAAGTGTCGAAGTATTGGTTCTATATAAAAGTCATCCGTTTCTTTTCAAGTCGGTAAAAGGGCAAATTGTCCATATTAAATTGTAATCTTTTAAATTCTGCATGCGATAGTTAATAATTTGTTTTAGGTTTTTCCAGGTACAGGTTTACTAACTACAGTTTTAAAAAAGATCCAATGACGTTCTCTTTAGTGGTGAAAATTGTCATTGTGGAAGATAATTTTATTACTTTATTTTGTGTTTCATTATTTTGCATGCGCCGCAGCAAAATATGTTTGGCTATACAAGCCAATATTTGTCTTCATTTTTCGTGGTGCATACTGAGTATATCAGGGGAATGAACAATGTATATAAATATTATGCAGATTGGTCATCATAGTTCGCCATTACAATAACAATTCAAAGGAAAGGCGAGCTGGCCAACATTGATTTTTAGGTTCAGATCTCCGGAACAGCGTAAATTTATCACTTAGACCGATTGCATTTCAGCACAGATGCCCTTATTTTTCATATAAACTTAATTTGTAACTCCAGTTTATGAAATATGATTCCGAATTATCCTGAAAAAGCTTGGTCTATTTAAGAGATAATTAAATTAGGTTGCTTTCGGTGAGAGAACGTTATTTATGACGCTGGAGCTACATCTTAAGATTTAATTTGAGATCTGCATATTAGAGTGAACCATAATTGAAGGCAGATTTCCAATGGATCTGTTAGACAAAACTAAAACATGGCTTCATGTTCAAAATTATTTGGACAAGTTTTATTTTAGATTTTAATTTTGATTTGTTTTTTATTTTAAATACGATCAACATCTTGGAATCCATTTTGTAAAGAGGGAAGAAGTACAATTAATTCAAATTCCTTTTAGCGAAACAGTTTGCAAACACTTGAGAACGGGAGGAAACATTAAAGCTATTATAAAATACTATATTTGCTATCGAAGTTTGCCCCCAGATGTCAGAAACATTTTTATTAATACTTCCTCAATAAAAGCTATATTTTGATATCAGCATCTTTCTGAGGTCGACGAATACCTTGGATGATAAAGAATAATGACGACGTACAGAGAAACAAAAGAAGCTGTCAAGAACTTTAGCAATAATTAATGAGAAAGGTTGGCACTGAAGTCAGGTCCAGTATTTGAACGAAAAACGCTCATTTACCCCGCATGCCGATGATTGTAAACATTTTTTCACGTACGTCAGATATGGGTTTCCCTGATTATTAGAGCAATTCTTTTTCCCTAAATAACTTCCAGGAATTACATGCTGACGCATTGGAATTATACGTATTTCCAATTTACAAGGCTCGTGTCTAGAGTTGCATAGTTTTCATACTTTTACAACACTGATCAAATGGTTATTAGGAATTAATATGAAAACGCTTCGAAAATACAGCCTGTCGGTTCAGTTTTAATCATTTTACGTCCACTGCAACGTTGTCATAATTGTCTACATTTTATCTTTAGTTCTTATAGAAAGTATTAATATTAAAGGAAATGTAGGTCATTAAACATAAAAACAGATATTCATCAAGTTTCGAATTTTTTCTCCGCTACTATTTAATATATGCTAAGAGCCATTACTGTCGCTATTGGCACAATTTATCAAGGAATATCAAGGAATTTAAATATATATATATATATATATATATATATATATATATATATATATATATATATATATATATATATATATATATATATATATATATATATATATATATATATATATATATATATATATATATATATATATATATATGTATATATATATGTATATATGTAGATGCAATAAACTGACGACGAACAGTACGAAACTAGTAACTAACTAGCCTAAGCGCTTTCGACTCCCAATGAGTCTTTTTCAAAGGCAAATACAAAACATAGTTACGACAAACAAATAAACACAAAAACGTTGCGTTTGTAAACCTCTACATTTCTATCTTCACATGTGCTAAAACTATAAATACAACCAGCTTGTATAGACTAGTTGCGGAAACTGAAAACGTTGTATAATTCCCTAAAAGTCTACAAGCCAAAGCGACATCTATTTTATATATATATATTGTGGTACTCAGTTAATCATTTACATTTCTCTATACATTTCTCAACTTTTCTTTCCTTACTGTAATGTCTTTTTTTTCAAAACTAGATTTGATGCTTTATTGCGATGATTTCTTCAATATGAAATTGGCCAACATCGTTAGTATCGCTAAGTATAGTAGATTATGCGTATTTTTCTGCTCAACTTCCATGTTCTGTAGTGCAAACAGTTACCTATGTAACATGCATAATTTACAGCGTGAAAATAAGGCATGTTTCCAAATGTTTTACTTGAATTATTGAACTATGAATCTCAAATAACATCAAGGAACCTCTCAGTAAAATCTAATCAGTATAAATTTGTGTAAACCTTCAACATACATCATACTAAGTTCTGTGTATTAAGCTTTAGTTGAATCGCTTTAAAGATGTCAAGTTAAATATATCATTGGAAAATGCTCGTTTTGTTCCCGAAATTCATATCATACAGTTTGTTCTCAAAATGCATATCATACATTTTGTTCTCAAAATGCATATCATACAGTTTGTTCTCAAAATGCATATCATACAGTTTGTTCTCAAAATGCATAACATACATTTTGTTCTCAAAATGCATATCATACAGTTTGTTCTCAAAATGCATATCATACATTTTGTTCTCAAAATGCATATCATACAGTTTGTTCTCAAAATGCATATCATACATTTTGTTCTCAAAATGCATATCATACAGTTTGTTCTCAAAATGCATATCATACATTTTGTTCTCAAAATGCATATCATACATTTTGTGCTCAAAATGCATAGCATACATTTTGTTCTCAAAATGCATATTATATACTGTTCTCATAATACATATCATACATTTTTTCTCAAAATGCATATCATACACGTTGTACTCAAAATGTATATGACACATTTTTGTTCTCATAGTTAAAGTCATCCAGCATAGTAACCTTATTTACGCATTCAAATTAATCAAACAAACCGGATTAAATCTCCATTTAATTTTGGACAAGATACAATGGAAAGAAACAAATATCAAACATGTAAAGGAAATTGAAACTTTAGAGAAATTGACTCTGTTTCTGCTATAGATCCTTTAAAAAATCCATTCTGATAAATTAACACTAATATTCGATTTGCTGATTAGCTGCCTAGATTGTTACCTATATGGTAGATTTAAGGGACAAATATCATGACCCGGATGAATTTTAATACCCAGTTTCGTGACAAAAACATTGAATTTATATATGTATCATTTTTAGTTTGCTAGAATACGAGGAATCTTATTTGAGTGTTAAAGCAAGTGTAGGGGAGTGTAGTGAAACTATTTAATTACACTTATATTCATAAGTAGTACGATACATAGCATCGTTTAAGTCCATGGAGAAAAATGACCTCTTTTTCTCCATCACTTGGATAAGATTATTCTGAAGTATCAGAATTTGGGGGAAAAAAAATAGTGGTTTGATGTGAATCCATTTACAGCTTCGTTGTTAAGTCTTTCTTTATCAAATTGAACGTCATCTGTTAAAATAATAGCGATTTTTAATGAAATAAAAATATTTTCTCAGATGTGTAAGAAAGTTTAAAGAATGAACCATCAATAGTTAAGTTAATGTACTGAAAGAGTGCTGGATACTTTCAACACAGGTGTCTATGTTGTGACGAAGTGTAATATAATAATATAATAATTTGGTCATATTGCAAAAGCACGGCACCTATATAGCGTACAAACTATGACCAAAAGAAATAAAAAATGGAATGAGGAAAGTACAAAAAAATGGAATACGAAGCAGATGTGTAGATGAAGACCGTTATTAGTAAAGTATAAGCTGTGAATGAACTATAATTCACTTGTAAGGGGGACTCGAATTACATATGATTTAAACCTCGACAATATAGATCTTCTTGGGCAGCGGGCAGCACACGCCCGCATGCAAACGAACCTATCAGATTAAATATGCAAAATATAAATTTACTATTGTTCTCAAGCATCAATAGATCCTAGAGTTATATTTAAAATTTATCGTTCCCAACGTTTGTCAATGGTAAATATGTTCATGTCATTGGTTTAAGGTGTATCATCATCTAAACACAAGGACCTACCTCCATGTCTGCAAGTTTTGCATTTTTTTCATTAAAATAATTGTGTATGCCATCAGTCGATATATGTGGTTCTTTTGTTTTTGTAAAGAGACTAATCATACATTTTTTTTAATGCAAACGGCGTCATGTGTAATGTTGGTACACAGAGAAACGTTTGAATGTTTGCGTTTTCAAGGTTTTTTTACACCAAATAATTAGGCGACAAAATATCTGTTCTTGTTCATAATGATGATCCAAAAATGTAACTTGACGTTCTGCTTGCGTTTAAAATGTCACTGCTATTGAATGTCACTATTCTTCTAACGGCAAATAAAATGTCAGATGTTTCGCAGGATATAAGTTACAGTCTTCCTGGCAATAGGACTGACTAGGGGACCGTGAAAATTGACAACACGTCTGCCAAACGAAATTGACAACACGTCAGCTCAAAACCAGCAACTTATTGCCGAAGAAGGCTGCTGGGTTCATTTGTTTTCCTTCGTGTAGTGTTGAAAAATGTACTGGCAGAACAACATGCTAGAAAGTCCGCTGAGTGTTTGTAAACAAAGACAACTGTAATCTACATTCCTACATGGATTTTATCCATAGTAAACACGTATTCTTGAAGGGTAATCAGCCGTTTTGTTGATCGCATCATCTTCTTTTGGGCTTAAGCTCATTAGAGGTAAGGACGTTAGATTAGAATGGATACGCGAGGTCTCATTTCTGTTTTGTGTATCATTGCTTCTTTTTTAATGTAGTTTTTGTATTTTGTTTGGTCTTTCCAGATATCATATTTATCAGATGATGTTAAGAGAGAGAGAGAGAGAGAGAGAGAGAGAGAGAGAGAGAGAGAGAGAGAGAGAGAGAGAGAGAGAGAGAGAGAGAGAGAGAGAGAGAGAATTTAAAAAAAAAACAACTCGAACGTTGATAATTCTGTGCAACCAGTTTCGCATTTACTGTATACTTTAGGAACAAAATAATTTTTATATATCATTTTTCTGCTATTGTGTGGATACTGGAACTAATGCTGATTTAAATTCTTCTTGCTCTAATGAATGCAAGGGTTACAATTAAACTTATCGTAAATATACCAAACAAATTATATCGACGTGAATGATTATGATCAATATTTCGTCTTTAATAATGCGAAAATGAGTAATTTGAATTTATTTGAATTTTAAAATCTCATTAACAAAGGAATATATAATTTAACGATACCTATTAAATTTTTTTAATATTTATAAATGTAATAAATTCATTAATATCACCATCATTTCGGTTAATTATATCCAGTGTTTTTAAAAATAAATTCGTTTTAATTGTTAAAAATAGCACACACACACACACACACACACACATATATATATATATATATATATATATATATATATATATATATATATATATATATATATATATATATATATATATATTCCACGATAAAATGGTTTGCAAACTAAAGTTAGGTGAAGTACTTTAGTGTCAATGTTTGGTCCAGTACACGAAAATGCATTATGTTTGACGTTATTCGATTCAAATTCAAGCACAAATCGCAAATACCTCAAGAAGAACAAGAAATCTTTGAAATAATATATGTAGTAGGTATTTGAAAGTGATATTTTTTTGTCATGCAGTACAGATTTAGAGAAAGTGTTTTTCCGTCGGTTTCAAGCCCTGTCAACATCTTATTTGTCCGTATTAGACGCAATTCGTAATTACATCCAGGCGTTCCCTTACGCGCCTGGGGGATGTCTCATTTCTTACATGTGCTTTTGATACAAGGTATATGGAGGTGTGCACTTGGTGTTGTATGATTATCTACCGCGTAGATCAAACACCATTGCGCATTGTTATTAGAAATAATAATCTTCAGAGTGTTGATTCCCTCTGTTGAACATACGATAGTCTACTTCAACATTTGATCGGACTTTTTTGTTGTTTTTGAGATTTTTCCTTCTTTATACGTTGATTTTTGATACAATGGTATGTTTCTCTCTGGCTTGTATTATCACTTTTTGATCTAGCAAACCCTCTCAGTTTACATAAATTAAAAAATAGAAGAATATCAGATTGAGTGAGATTTTACCGACGGAACATGTTTCACCTTAGCAACAGGTTCGTCTGACATGTTTTTACAGTCAACGATTCGACTAGGCTGTGTCAAATCATATTTTCCCCCTCAAATCTTTTTAAATCGAAGGATATCTTTACTTAGAAATTTATTTCTGTCAAACCTCTTGGTGTTTACAAAGTGATATTTTTTTTATCCAATCGATAAATTGGAACACAATCATTATGAATCGAAACGATAGGATTTCAAAGCAAAGCTATAAACGCAAGCACACGATATGTTTACTTTAAAAAGTTTGAAAAAAGGTCTTCAATATTTTTGCTGAATGCTGTAGCTGTTTGCGTTTGATATTGGGCTATAAATTCATTTGTCAGTACTTTGCTTTAAAACTAATTTAGCAAATATGAAGTGGTATTTAATTGACGTGTAACATTTTAAAATATCAAGTGAATATTATATAGCACTTGTTGTCTTCTCCTTGGAATTTTAATATATATTTTACAACATTCATACCTTTTGGAAAAAGTAAAAAAACTCTCAAAAATAAAAGAAATCGTACCAAATAAAAATAATGAATAAATTATGATCACAAAAATCAAGAGTATAAAAATCCACCACTTTATGTCCAGTTTACCTCTGTATCTTTATTTACAATTTAAAACAATATAAACAACAACAATGGTGTGAGTTGCAGGATGTTTTTTTGGTCTGAAAATAAATGTCAATTATTTGGTCTGAAATAAATGCCAATTATTTGGTCTGAAAATAAATGCCAATTATTTGGTCGGAAAATAAATGCCAATTATTTGGTCTGAAATAAATGCCAATTATTTGGTCGGAAAATAAATGGCAATTTTTGGTCTGAAATAAATGGAATTTTTTGGTCTGAAATAAATGGAATTTTTTTTGTCTGAAATAAATGCCAATTATTTGGTCTGAAATAAATGGCAATTTTTTGGTCTGAAATAAATGGCAATTTTTTGGTCTGAAATAAATGAAAATTATTTGGTCTGAAATAAATGGCAATTATTTGGTCTGAAATAAATGCCAATTATTTGGTCTGAAATAAATGTCAATTATTTGGTCTGAAAATAAAAGCCAATGTGGTAAATACACTGGATTCAGCTCTCCATGTTATATCTTTTAGACGCAACCTTTACATTGTAAAGAGGTTTGCTCATGATATCATAAAAATTCACAGCATATAATAAAATATCTACATTACATAATGATGTTTGCACGGCATATTTAATTTGTTGTCCACATCATAAGGTAACAATGCATATCATATATTAATAGATAATGGCATATAATTAAAAACACAGCATACATTTAGAAATACATAATAAGCAATAAAAAGCAATCAAAATAAAGTCATAGTTAACACTATTACATATTGGCTAATTGGTTGAGGTTACCGGTGTGCCCATTATTAACTGAAAGATATATCGTTTCACTTAATCTTTGCTCAAAAAGTCTCATGTACCAAATGCTTAATACAGAGGATTCGTCATCCGAATGGTATTGGTATGTCTGATAGCAAAACGAATGATTAATTAATACGCGCATCCTGTTTCTTCACTGAACAAGCTCCCCAAGAACACAATTAAGATAAAATACATGGATGAAATACAAAACAGACAAGTGTTAACAGTAATCAAACCAACAAGCCATAAATAAATAAATAAATAAATAAATAAATAAATAAATAAATAAATAAATAAATAAATAAATAAATAAATAATAAATAATAATAATAATAATAAATAAATATATTCAAAATTCATTAATTTCTTTATTACTCTAAAATTTACCAAAGCTGCTAGGCACGAGTGCAAAGAGTTATCAAATTTAAAAAATACAAGTCAGACATTCATTAACAATGTAACTTTTATCCTAATTTGCGACCACTCATAATATTATGTCACGATCTTGTAAAAAAGATACGATAACATTTAAATAAATATTAAAATTAATTCGTATATAAATAATAAATATTACAAATTAAATTAAAATGTCAAATGACAACTCATATTTTTGGTGTTTCACTATTTTGTAGAGGAATAAAAGAATATTAAAACTAAAAATTACTTAACTCCTTGGAATTAAAATTACTAGACCAGCTAGATAGGGATTTTTACCTTTGGCTCAGTTCAAGGTAAAAATAGCAATTTCCTATGCAATAAGATGACTTTGTAATTTAAGCTACACAAAACAATATACATCTGCTATTCAAATTTGCATTCCGTTATCATTGTAATCTGTCGCTACATACTACACAGTTAACCCTGTAAAAAAGTTTATTTATTCACAGGCAAACTGATGCGTGAACTACATTACTGACTTTCTTTAATACGTTGAATGCTACAAATATTGTTAGAAAGGCTATGTAAATAAAACTGCATTGCAAAAGCACTTGGCTGGATGCGAAACTATTTTATCTGACAACATTCCATCCATCACCGAACAATCATAGAAACGTCAGACGTAGCAAAATGCAATAACAGTTTGAACAACTCTTAGACATACATTTAAGGAGATGTTCAAATCTTGAAATCCATAATATTTGTATGATCGTACTGAATGAGGCTGTTAAAATGTATCTTATGATTTGTGGTAAACGATATTTCTTATGTGTTTTAGTCTCAAAGGTTTAAAAGCTACACTATCTGCAATATTTGAGGGATGCTATAGTTGTTACTAGGTTGTAGACTTGGTTTGCTTTACAAAGGCTAAAACGTTCTATTTTGTGAACAGGGTCTACTGTTTTATGTGTGTTTTGTTGTTGGTTTTAGAAATAACATAATTTTAAAAAAAACGTATGTGGTGCCAGTTTGAGATTGTTTGTTACTAATTGTGAACAATAACCACTAAATGTGTCTAAGCTAAATTAGGATAAAGGTAAACCAGAACCTGGCTCTGTATAGGAAGTAAACAAGGTAGGAATCTAATGAAATACCGTCTCATAGCAACACAAGGTAGGAATCTAATGAAATACCGTCTGATAGCAACGCAAGGTAGGAATCTACTGAAATACCGTCTGATAGCAACACAAGGTAGGAATCTAATGAAATATCGTTTCATAGCAACACAAGGTAGGAATCTAATGAAATACCGTCTCGTAGGAATCTAATGAAATACCGTCTCATAGCAACAATACAACTTTGGGAGAAGCGTAACCATTTCATGAGTCGATGAATTATTTGGCATATTGATATTTTGATTGCATAATACCTGAATATATCATCATATAGCAGATTATATTATAACGGGGAGAAAGGTTTTATTTATTATCATATCATAAAAGCAAAGTGATGAAACATATTACTGTATGGCTAGTTCATTCTGCAATATTTAATGTTTTATGATTAAACGAACCAAGTTTTCATTCCATAGTTCGTGCGGTTTTTTAAAACTATTTTATTCTAGAGAGTATGGTTCCTCTTTTCAGTAAACGTTTTTTTTCTGTTCTTTTAATTTGAATAGTTTGGTTAATTAAGATAATGAAAGATCGAATCGGACTGTCAAAATTTGATGATAGTATTTTAATTTGTGCATTTGTAAGTTTGTTTTGGCAGCATATACCCTGGACAATATGTACTCCAAAATTAATCATATCTTTTTTAAAAACAAATTATAACTAATTAGCTACCATTTTTATTTATTTGTTTATTTATTTATTTATTTATTTATTTATTTATTTATTTATTTATTTATTTATTTATTTATAGAAGCAGCAGTAGTATTAGTAGTAACAGTAGTTTACGCAGCATGAGAGACATTGTTATTTTTATCGTTATTTATTTATTTATTTATTTATTTATTTATTTATTTATTTATTTATTTATTTATTTATTTATTTATTTATAGAAGCAGAAGTAGCATTAGTAGTAGTAGTAGAAGTTTACGCAGTATGAGAAAAATCGTGTTATTGTCCTAGTTGTTGTTTTACAACTTAGAACTCAAGGGCTCAGTCCTTTGTATTTTACAGTTGTAACTTTTATTTGTCACTCATGTCACACTATAGTTGTAGACAATGTTTTTTTATAAGGTATATATATATATATATATATATATATATATATATATATATATATATATATATATATATATATATATATATATATATTGTTGTTTGTATTACTGTATGATAACTGTATTGAGTTAGTGTATGACTGATTGATAACATCAGTTGTCTTTCTGTGCGACTGAGTTTATATTTCTCCTTTGTCTTAATTTCCCCACCTTTTACACGTGAATATTTCATCATTAATCTTCTCTCCTCATTTATTCATTCTTTCATTCATTCGTTCTTTTGTTTGTTCACTCTTCTTTGGCTTCCTTTGCCGTATCTCCTTTTCTTTCTTCTTTTATTCTTACGTCATTCATTCTTTATTGTTGCCAATCAAACGCATCGATTGTCCTGTAGTTATTTACAAACACTCCATTACATTCACCAAGACCTTTTTTTTAAAAGTTATTTTGTATATTTCATTTTCTACTTTTTATTGCGAGATCGCACCGGTGGCCTTGTGTTTAGAGCGTCCAGTTCAGATGCGGGAGGTCATGAGTTTGATCTCCATCAATTCCTACCAAAGACTTACAAAAATGGTACTAAGAGCTTTACGCTCGGCATTAAGAGGTTAGTGTTAGGACTGGTTGGCCTGGTGTTAGGACGACAATGTGACTGGGTGGGACATAATGCTTCATGTCTGCGGCATGATGACCCAGTGCTAGACATCACTATAAACTGCCTTACTGTAGACATCGTAGTGATATGACTGAAAAATTGTTAAAGCTACGTTAAAAATTCAAATCTCTCTCTCACTCTCTCTCTCTCTCTCTCTCTCTCTCTCTCTCTCTCTCTCTCTCTCTCTCTCTCTCTCTCTCTCTCACACACACACACACACACACACTTTACTGTTAGCTGAAAACAGCGATCTTCACTGGAAGAGATCCACTAATTGTAGGAATATTTACTGCGCTATCCTATCAAACGCAAACTGGTATATTAAAATCCTGCCATCTTGCCTATGTGATAAATCAGTGAATAAGGAGAGAATACAAAAACAAGCCATTTTAATGTCCAATAACGCTGACAAAATGCATTTGAAGTTCTGAAATTTTGTCTTTAAGGATAGCATTAAATCTTACATTATACATTTATTCTTTTTTATTTTACCTTTTCAAATTTTTTCAGGAAAGGTGTGGACGTAGTGTTTTTGGGGATGGGAGAAAAAGCAGTAAATCGTAATGCAAACTTACACTCAGGTCAATGTATTTGTGAATGACCTTATAGTTTTATGTCTTTTAAAAACCTTTGAATAAAATATTGCAAGTTATCCTTGTTCCTTTTAAATTAATGTTTTAAAAACTATCTTTGATTTATCATTTTATTAGTCATTTTTCTGAAAAAAGCAAAGAAAAAATAAGACAAAGGGAAATAAAAAAAACAACAATCAATAGAAGGCCGGACAATGTAAATCGTGCACACATCATCTGTTTTAATTCCACGGCTGTGATAAGGTCTGACTTAATTTGTTCACTTTACTATATACCAGATATTGTAATGTAATGAAAATCGCATTCATAAAATGAAGGAAGATCATGTATTTACTATAATTTTCTAACGTATTTATTTATTTTCATCACTTTAGCCGTTTAATATTTATTTGGGGGTTTTATTGACAATTACATAATTTGAACAATCATTACTCTAGATATAACTACATGTTTGATTATTTATATATGATGATAATTTTTTTTACGTCTTGTTGTGCCTCATGCAGTTAAAAATATTTATTATTTATTTCCTATTTCCCGAAAATAGTAATGCTTTCTTGCAGAAGAAAATAGAGAAAATATCATAGAGATTGGATACCGTATCTAACTTATATATATATATATATATATATATATATATATATATATATATATATATATATATATATATATATATATATATATATATATATATATATATATATATATATATACCAAACTTTTCTGTATTTTATACATCATATTATATTTTATACATCATATTATATTTTATACATCATATTATATTTTATACATCATATTATGCTGCCAATTTTCAACAACATGCTATAAATTAACCCAAAAAAATCTTACGCAGTGCTACTTTGATTTTCGCATTTAGGCTTAAAGCCATCTCATTGTAATTCTAACATTTGAACAGACTGACTGAAGAAATGAATCAATATATTTGCAATATTATTTACATTGTTTGTGCAAAATGAGTAGAAAAACTGCTTGAACGGATTCGACAAACTCAGACACTAACTGGTTTGAAATGAGTACATTAAGCTGGTGGAAATGCTGCAAGTTCAAATAATATATATCAATTAATAAAAATGTGACATGACACCATTTTTATTATGATAAAGTAGCAGTTTAAGTAACATAACATGAAACCAAATGACTATAAGGAATCGGTAAAGTTTGCATTAGCTTAAATTCTTACAAAAACAACTTGCCTTTGTTTCTAAATTTACAGCGTATTCCTTGGGCTGCCAAGGATTTAAAAATCAATACATATATTATTTTATCGATACAGCATTTGAACATTAGGTGCTCATTGAAAAGGCACAAATGACATCTACATAAATTGACGTGTTTGATGGCATCCATTTATGGCGTCTGACCTTCGGAAACATCCTAGATGTTATTCTGCGGGTCAAATTCAATCCTGACTAATTTCTTTAAAACAAATCGATTTGTTAGCGCGAGTTACTCTTATATAACGCTTCATATATGAGTGTAAAGCAGAAGAGATGGACAATTTGAGTCTTGGGTTCGAACACCGGCCGAGTCATACCAAAGACAAATGGAACGTGCAGCTGCCTCGTTCGACACTCAGTATTAAGAAGTTAGTATTGGGACTGGTTGGCCTGGTTTCAGGATAATGTGACTGAGTGGGATAACATACTTAGTCACCGAAAAAGGCTATAAATAAGTTGGTTTCGACTTGAATCTATTTTCCCACCTTTATTCGTTGTACAGGCAGGCGTACAACGTTACTTGGGGTGAATCACTCTAGTCCAGGTAAAGTGATTTCGAAATTACTAAGGCAGCCCAATAATGTCCAATAATGTTCAATAATCTCTCTTAATGTCCATTAAGATCCCATAATGTCCACTAATGTCCAAATAGTTCCCAAATAGTATCCATTAGTATCCAATAGGCTACAATAGTGTTCACTAAACTCCTATAGTGTCCACTAATGCCCAATAGTGTACAACAGGCCACAATAGGCACCCATAGTGTCCACTATCCAATACACTACAATAGGCTAAAACAAAACAAAAATGATTCAGTGTCCCATAAGAGCTGACTATAGCCATCTTAGTTGAATGTAGCTATCTGTATTGCAGCATGCCGTCTACGTCTATGTGTATGAATACTTATAAGTTGTTGTTGTTGAGCTTAACGCCATTTTCCAGCACACGATAGGCTATACATGGCGGCCAGTATTAATGGTGGAGGAAGAAACTGCGAAATCCGCGGAAAGAACCACCGACCCACGCAAGCTTTCTCACTTATCCTCATTCGCCGAATCTTAGACTAGAACCCACGCAGACAGAGGTAAGATGCAGTGATCCGTAACGGAGAGGGCTTTATACCACTCGGGGCCCCTGCATACATATAAGGGATGTATATGAACGTGGATCGATAAGAAAGGGATCCAGTTGCAGAGTTACAGTTCGTATATTGAATAAACTGTAGAGTCACATTTTATCAACTGAATGACTATTCCAGTTTATAGTGATGCGTGTTGATCTATTTGTGTTCATCTATTTGTGTATTTAGTTGAATGCAGTATTACTTAGTCGAAAAAATAGTATTAACAATGAGTATTGCTCATTTTCCTTTGTCTGTTTTATCTCTCAAGAAATTTAGTGAATCTCAAAGCTTAATGCGTACAAGAGATTAAGCGAATCGGTATATTTGTTTTAGGCTAGAGGCCAATGAATCATATTTTTGTATTTTTTAAATATAATTTCGTGAGTGTATTTAGGATAAATTGCATCAATTGTATGATAGAAGTGTGAGATTCAATGCATTTTTTATATTCACACATATATCTAGTATTTCATTTTATAAATTCCAATCATTCATTGCTTTGTGTTTGTGGTTATTAATTTAGTCCTAACAGATAAATCCAACTCGGTTTTAATTCTGCTACACTTACATGTCTGAGGCATGATGCCCCAGTGCTAGATATCACTATAAACTGCGACACTGTAGACATCGTACTGATAAAATATAACTCTCTCTCTCTCTCTCTCTCTCTCTCTCTCTCTCTCTCTCTCTCTCTCTCTCTCTCTCTCTCTCTCTCTCTCTCTCTCATGAAGATCATAGTAAAAACTGCCATGCGTAACAGAAAGAGATGTTTGTTTTATGTTAATATAATATGAATGTTCGACATCACAAAAGTATCGAAGCAAATAAATGTAGGAGCATTAAAATTGTGTGTGTGTGTGTGTTTATGATTTATATTTTTAAAGTAGGTTTAACAATTTTTCAGTTATATCGCTACGATGTATGCAGTGTGACAGTTTATAGTGATATCTACCACTGGGGCATCGTGCCGCAGACATGGCATGAGCGAGCATTTAACTAGTCAACTGTTCAAACTTTCAACCTGTAATGCTTCTCAGATGGAACGATTATCATTTAACATTAAACTTATTTCTAAACTTCTGATTTCTTTTTGGATATTTTAAACTTTTGGGGATTTAAGTGTTGAAATGTACATAATTTAATTGTTTTTATTTATCGTATGGAATTTAAATAATAAAATATCGACCAATTTCTAGTAAAATAATTTAATAGGGTTCTTCCATTGTTTATTATAAAACATTCCGCTTTTTAACGATTATAAAAATAGCTTTGCTTGCTTATCATTGTGGTACTAGTCTGGGAAACTATTTGTAAGTGGTTAATATGATCTACAACTTTAGCCAGTCAGGTATTGACCACAAGTATGTAACCGATACAACATGCTCTGGCTTTCTCTGCTTTCTCACTCGTTCTTCACTCAGTACCACACAAGGCGCTGACGCCTTGCCCCCCGAGGTATCGCTACATCGCAAATGCGAACATGTAATCCAGAGAAGTAATCAAGCGTTCAATTAATATATTAACTGATAATACGTGGAGGCATGTTGTTCAGAATGAGTATATCGACATGTAACTTAATCAATTTGTTTGATCTATTGTCGGTAAATCAAGAATGACGTTCAGATGAAACAATGCTCAAGGGTGCAGCTGATCTGAATTTGATACCTTTGGTGTGTAGCGTTGTGCCCTTGGAGACGTATAGCGCTTGGGAGTTTTCAATTTATTCCTGCTAATCGGAAAAGACGCCTGAACGAAATTGGAGATGGACGCCGTGTGAATCAATTTTTAAAGGAATTCCTTTGCAAATACTAAGTGCAGAAAATGTTGACGTCTGTCAACTTGTATTAAAGAATATTATGGAATTGTATTTAGTGGTGAAAAGTGTCACTTTATATTTGACACAGATAAGTTTAAGACCTGCTTGGTGAATACAATATTTAATGTCACATCTTTATTTCCAAAAACGAATATATATGTAATGCATTCAGAATAAATAACATTCTGGATTTTAAACAGTTTATTTTTATGGACAAACGTTCGTCTTCTATATATTTGTAGTGTACTCTATACTCTATATACATATTTTAATTTAGATGTATGGACTATGCAGTCTGAAATAAAGAATTCTTATTCATATCTTAACTTATTTTTAATAGACTATTGGAGGAAGTAAATAATATGTGTACGGATGGTAGTCTTGCTTAAAGAGGGCCCTCTACAGATATTGCAAACTTCTGAGAGAGTTACAGGTGTAAAGGTGAAATTGTTTACATTTGCAGCATGCACAGTGGATGGAATGTCAGTATACCTCTGTGCTACTTTCATGTACTGTGGATGAAATTTATTTGGATATTGTACTTGTGGAAATTGTGCATGATTTAAACACACCGGTAACTAAAATGACCGCCCCCATGCGATAAAAAAAATCAGCCTGAATTAGTCGTAAGTAAACTATCTTTAGCAGTTATTAAAATAAGGAAGATTAGTTTTGCCAGACTAGACAAAACCAACAGCTTAAAGTGCAATGAATAAATTACTACATATATTAAATATAGAAAAAGTTATTGACTCTTTATGTACAATTTACCTCCAAGAAATGAAAATGACCAATCGGAGCTAGCTGTTTGTTTGAGGTGAAACCTGAAGTAAGACCAAGTTCTCACATCTATTACACCCATAAATCATACACCAAAATAAAGATAATTAAAGGTTCTTTGAACAATACCTATGATATACAAGGTCTTTTTTAAATAGAGTAACCAGTGAGCAAACCTGGGAAAATTCGTTTTCTTTATAAAATTTTAACCCTATGAAATTACAAAACTGTAGAGAGCCACACATGCGATACATTCTGAAGCCATCTTAGCTAGTATCTTAATTATTCAGTGAAAGGTAATCTAGTAGCTGATGAACTAGAATAAAGTTGCTAACTTTGCAATCAACCTAATAATTTTATCTTTAATCAGACAAATAGGTACTTGCTAGCTAGCTGGCTACATACATACAATATTGAAAACAAAATAAAGAATGAGATCTGTTTCTCTTGTGTTTTTCTAGGGGTGGGGTTGATTGGCTTAATATTTACAGACATGTTCATATTACACAGCATCGCTACTTAGTGTAAGCGTTCATAACATGATCATTGGCGTATTACACAGCATCGCAACTCAGTGTAAGCGTTCATAACATGATCATTGGCGTATTACACAGCATCGCTACTCAGTGTAAGCTTTTAAAACATTGGCGTATTACACAGCATCGCTACTCAGTGTAAGCGTTCATAAAATCATCATTGACGAATTACATAGCATCGCTACTCAGTGTAAGCGTTCAAAACATGATCATCGACATATTACATAGCAAACACGGTTCAATGGGAAAACGACCAAATAATCAGTGGCTAATTACACAACATTGTAACTTAATGTGACAGTTCACACACACAGGAACAGGGTCAAAGAACACAGTATCATTACTAGTATTACAAACTTACGAAGAATAGTCATGGAACACAGTAGAATTCTTGTCATCACGAACAAGACGTAAGGCGTGTCCAAGTATTTTTGTAGTGGTAGGAGAACTTTGATTTTGCCCTATTCCTCTAGTCAACTTTTGTGCCACTTAAAGTCCGGCGCCATACGTGACCGTCTTTTTCGCCTATATGGGCCGTGCCTGATAGCGAACATTTTAATGACTGTTCTATGTTATTTACCAAAACGAAAACAAAACGATGATACATTAAATAAAAGCATACAAAATTATATCAACAAAACCCTTTTAGCTACCAGCAATCCAAACTCCTTTTATGCTTCATGAAAATCTAGAAATGAATTTTCATCTTCTCGATATTGGAGTCAATATCCTTAAATAAGGAGACGCGATAAATCGTAGAAGACAATACAATTTTTTTTTTACATTTGAGCAAAGATAATATTTTTTTCTAATAATACCAAACTTCAGTATACCATGTCATTATAGAATGATTTATGGTTCACGTTTTGAAACAGACAATGCCTCATACAAGAAAGTTCATTAGGTTGTTGTCATCGAACACCGGTGGAACTGAAATGAAATAGCCTGTCCGTTCTTGTTTTGAATATTGCGAAAATGGTACAACAAAAGATGCACAAATTAAATGATGCAGTATCATATATTTTCCAAAGCAATATTTGTGCCAAAAATACCATGTAAAACAGATTGTAAAATTTTGATTTCGTCTACACAAAACACTAATGCGAACACAAAGAAATATGTAGTATTGGATTTCTTGGTACACCATTTGGTGGACCATTTTTTAATAATTACCAACCTCTTCTCATCAAATTTATAACCATTTGTGCTGCATAGATAAGCTTTCTTCAGCAAAAATGTTCATGATTTGCACCGCAATAAGTTTCATATTTTGAATCTCTATTCATTAAATTTATCAACTGACAGCGAAACGAACCGTCGACTATTACTGCAAGAACAGCTCTGGACAGGTGAGTTATTGTATGGAGAACCACATAATTTTTTTAATTAAAATGGTGAATATATTTTTTTGTATAAAGGACTCTTTTCTACAATAATGTATGTCAAACTACACCTAAGACTTTCTTTACCTTTATTAAACTCATTTGTGTGAGAAATATTAAACCTTCGACATAAAAAACATCATTGTTTATTATTGCACAACGAGTAGTTTTTAAATATTTTGTTATTTATTAATAATATTTCAGATGTAATAATAATAATAATAATAATAATAATAATAATAATAATAATAATAATAATAATAATATTATTATTATTATTATTATTATTATTATTATTATTATTATTATTATTATTATTATTATTATTATTATTATTATTATCGTCTTTTTCATCTTCGCTAAGATTCAGTTGCAATCATAAATTATTTGCTGTTAGATCAATCATAATTCACATGCATTAGAACGTTCAACATTTACAAAAGCATAATATCATGCATACAACAGATCAACAAGTACGGGAAATTATAAAAACAGCAGCGGGGAAATACAATGCACGAGAAGAAATCTAGATTGTGACAAATTGGCGGCGTGCAAACCGCACCAACCTCTTTCACTACGGTTCGTTGCTAGGGAATGACCTCCGCGGTGTAGTTTACCCAGTGTGGATAGATAGAAAGAAGAATGCAGATCACTGGACAAGTATATTGAAGAAATAAACACTACGAGCCACCTTTCAATGAACAAATATAAAATTTAATCAGTTTATCAACAGAATTTAAAATGAAAAGAAATCAATGACTTGGTTACAAAAGAAGAAAAGTGGTACTAACATGTACTAAAATAAAAAGACAATACAAATTTCTTTAAATGTAAAATTACTTTCAACGTTAAATTACTATCTTCATTGTCAATGAGATGCAACTTTTGAATGCAACGATGAGAGACTTCATCACCAATTTTATGCGGACATCAAGACTTCCGTTCGTCCCTGCTCTGCCGATCTTTGTCTAGCTGTTTCGTCTTGGACTCTTGTCCGTCGAACTCTGACTTAACAATCGTCTCTGGACTTAGATTTCTGCGTAGAACTTGTTCTGGTCCTGTGATTGTTCAGGGATTTCTCATGTGAATCCAGGAAAGCTGTTTCCTTTTGCCGTTTTCTTTATTCGTTTCCACGAACCTCACGTATAGTCCGTATCCTAACTGAGACAACTATCTAGTCCCTTACTCTATAATGAAAACGTACTTTTTACGAATTCAAAATGTAGAGTTTGCCTACTCGCTGAGACAAACTCCCGCTTTACTGCCAAATCACGAGATAACGTCTTACACGATCCCGAAATCGTTTAACTTTCCTCGCGAAAGATTAAAGACCAAAGAATTTTCCTAAAGTAAAACCTTTAATTTCATGCAGAGTTACGTCCATAAATCCATATTAACCAATCGGAATAGACTGTTTCCTAAACATGTTCCGCAGAATTTTTGCATTGACCAGACAACTAAACAACTAATCATGCCGTAATTAACATTACTTTGAGCAATCATCTATAGCCATCTCCTGCCTTTAACCGGTCGATTTTGGGGAAAGGTCTTATGTCATTCTCTTGTACCATAGCATCTGACTCGGTCATGTTACGTCGGCTAGAACGAATTCCCTTTTGACGTTCAGAGATGAAATGAAAATAATCATCTAACTATCTCTAGCCCTTTCTACTTTAATTATGTTGGCTTTGATACAATTCCTTTAACCAAAGCTTCTTAAAGTTTTCAAAATTCGACACATCACGTAGATCTACATCAATAATACATAACGCCCAACACCACAATGCTCACATACAGCACTAACATTAATCGGACTAACAACAAAACATTCACAAATATCTACGGGGCGAATTATGCTTAGCAACACCAAAATTAAGCTAATAAGGGTAAGTAATACCAAATGAGAATAACAGTTAAGACATCAAATATTGCACAAAATACAAATCAAGAGAACAATAAAGGTGACAAAACTATCAGATAACCTAACATGAACACGTCCGGATCAAAATTGGATACATGGTAAGTAAAGCAACTTAAAGAATAAGGACTATGGCAAATACCAGTTAATAAGCAAGTCCCCAACCCGAATATAAAATAATTAAATGTGAAGAGCACCAGGACAGCGGGACCATGGCAATAACTGCCAAGCCAAAAGGCGGGTCCCAAAGAAACGGAACCCTTAAGGACACCAGTAAACAGGACTATGGCAACATGGGCCAAGCCAAAAGGCGAGCCCTCAAGACAACAAATAGGAACAAGGACTATGTCAAACGAAGGCAGAAAAGCAAGTCCCAACCTACCCTAAAGACACAAAGAAAACGAAAAACTAGGAAAACACATGAGCAATAGCAGCAATATGAAAGTCAAGGATACCAAGAAAAACAAAGAAAACAGGAGTATGGCAACAACTGCCACGAAAAAAGGGAAGAAACAGCTCATAAGGGTACCAGCAGGAACAAGGAAAATGAACTATGGCAACAGTGGTAAAGCTGAAAGGCGAGTCCTAAAAAGTAAAAATGACCAGAAACACAAGGAAACTCGACTATGGCAACACGGACCAAGATGAAAGGCGAGTCCCTAAAGGAAAATGACCACAAACACAAGGAAATGAGAGAACCGTTACCAACAAAAGGGGATACAGCAGTTGGTCACCAACAGATCCTAGCAACAAAAGAACACAATTAAGAGCTTAAGCAACAATGTAGAATAATAAACTCTGTACATAGCATGCGATAGATTAAAACAATAATATCCTATCACCGCTCAACCAAAAAACGAAACACACAAACCAATAAAAGCATCCACTCGCAAACACTAATTAACACAGCCACAAACACTAACCAAGAAAGAACTTACTAACAACTAATACTAATTAAGGGAAAATGTATGTATGTATGTATGTATGTATGTATGTATGTATGTATGTATGTATGTATGTATGTATGTATGTATGTATGTATGTATGTATGTATGTATGTATGTATGTATGTATGTATGTATGTATGTATGTATGTATGTATGTATGTATGTATGTATGTATGTATGTATGTATGTATGTATGTATGTATGTATGTATGCATGTATGTGTGTCTGTACATACTCTTTAATTCTATCTTCTACACCACACAACCTCTATGCATGCCACCACTAACAAACAGAAAGGTCAGAATATCAATTCTAAATTGACGAGTGACTGAAACAATCAAATCTGAACTAGGAGGACACAAGACACGTAAGGAACAACTGGGGAGTGCAGACAAGAGAGACCAGGAAAGGGACTAGACATTCCGCCTCCAATTGCCTAACAAGAACCAGGACATCCGGAAGCAGCAAAAGGCAGGACAATAACTTCCACAGGACAAGCACTGGCTCTCCAACGCTGGAAGAATGGGCAAGAAGGACTAGTTCCTCCACAATCCAAGCACTAGTCCTCCAAACGAAATTAATAAACCCAAAACCTGTCGCACACCCGGGGTAAGCCATCGCCCACACAAGAGCAAGCTCTGTCTTATTTTTATTTACCCGTACAAGCTCTGGTACAAAACTGGGTAAGTACTGGCCCATCTCTCCGTGCAAGCTCTGGCACACATCTGGGCAAGCACTGGCCTACCGGACAAGCAAACAAAGCAAGGCAACGAGTGAAAAATTCACCTCGTAAGAAGGTGTTTTTCAGGTTAACTCTAAGCCACAAGGCCCTCAACTCTACTCACTTTCCCCTCCTCTTTCGCAATCCTCCCTTCGTCCTCCCCTTTCCATTAACAAAAGGGCCCAAAATAGGTTCTAGGAAAAAAAACCCTAGCAAACATCTGGGTTAAATCCTGAAAGCAAAACCACTATGTTGCAAAAGACTTTCCACAAAAATCCCTCAACCAAACTCTCCTTTCCACCAACCCTCTTCTAACACCACAAGTAACAAAAGGGCCGAAAAAGGTGTTAGGAAAAAAATATAGCAACACCTGGGTGGAATCCTACGTACGACAAGCCTATGAGATACAAAGATTAACTATCATAAGCCCTTCTCCATCTCCTTTCTATGCCACCATCAACACCTACTAACAAAAGGAAAGTAAAACAGGTGCTAGGTAAAACGTACTAGCAAACACCTGGCTGGAATCATAGCAAGAACAAGATTGTGTTGCTGACAGATTTTCCATTAAGAATCCTTTCCCCAACCTCCTCACCCTTCTTTCTCCACTACCTTTTCTATACTAGATGCACTTCTATTGGCAATCGAAGACCCCATTCGATTACACCTCTACATATATCTACATTTATCCTTTTGACTCTCCGCCATCAAAAACAACAATTCAAACTAACGATGTGAGACCCCAAAATGACAGGGTTGATAACATCCACCTGATTGCTATAATTTGGACAATGGAAGTACTCTTAGTACACAAAATTCCAACTACAAAATCAACTCAGAATTTAGGTCAATTGCACAGGTGGCTTTGACAATGTTGGAGAACGTCCACTATAACAACTGGACAGAATTGACACTCTCCAGACATGCAATTGAAATGTACGGATATCGTACATAAACGCGATGTTTTTGTGGCATCATTCCAAAAACACAGACCAATTAAAAAGTTCAGCCATTGAGCATAAATTAGTCGCCAAAGGCTCTAAATTAACGTAGTTGACTTATATATATATATATATATATATATATATATATATATATATATATATATATATATATATATATATATATATATATATATATATATATATATATACCATCCACAATGCAAGATATTAACAAATCAAAAAGGGTACAATATCAATTCAAAATTGATGATTGACAGAAATTGATCAAATTTAGACAAAGACGAGAGAGAGAGAGAGAGAGAGAGAGAGAGAGAGAGAGAGAGAGAGAGAGAGAGAGAGAGAGAGAGAGAGAGAGAGAGAGAGAGAGAGAGAGAGAGAGAGAGAGAGAGAGAGAGAGAGAGAGAGGCAATAACGTGAACAGGGGAAATGACTGGAATAGTAACCTCCAAATGGCGGACAAGAATGAGCATGGCGGAGAAGAATGAGCCCTTCCGAAAAAACAGAACAAGGAATGTGAAGAACCTTCACAGGGCAATGACTAGCCTTCCAACACCGGAAGAACAGAAGCAGGAAGGACCAGTACCTCCACAGGGCAAGCACTAACTCACCAAATCAAGAACTATAGAACCAAACCCCAATCAGTCCTATTGGCAAGCTCTCACCCACACAAGAGCAAAGAACTTGCACAAATCCATAACCTCCCCTGGGCAAGCACTGGCCAGCTCCTCGTGCAAGCATCTTCTAACCCCCTCAGTAATAAATAGGGCCCAAAGCAGGCGTTAGGGAAAATAGACTAGCGAATATCTGGGTTGAATCCTGCGTACAACAAGCCTATTTGAGCAAAGACTTTCCACTACAAACCCTCTCTTCACATTCCTCTTATTCCACCCTCACCTTTGCTAACACAAGGTGCCTAAACAGGTGATAGGGAAAATACACTAGCAAAACCTGGTTGGAATCCTGGAAACAACAAGCCTATGTTGTCCACAGATATTTTCCACCAATAATCCCCTTCCCTCTAGCCCATATCTATACTTTCTCCCCTAATTTTAGATGCAAGGGATGCACTTCCATTAGCAATAGAAGGCCTCATTCGATAACATCACCGTACAGAACTACCCCGATCATTTATTCCCTCTGCCATAAAAGATAACAACTAATACTAACATTGCGTGACTCCCCGCCAAACACAGGATTGCTGACACCAGGCTGATTGGTGTAATTTCGCCATTAAAAGTACGCTTAGTATTCACAATTCCAACTGTACAAGGATCAAATAGCAAATCTTCAACTCAGAAGCTTAGATCAAATGCATAGGTGGCCCACACACTATTGTGAATAGGGAACGTCCACTAGCACGACTGGACAGAACTTGACATACAATCACGTCGGTCTGGGCCCTTTGGAGCGTACAGGGATTGGCGTCCACAAACACGTGCCCTTCCTCATTGGCGTCCCCAACTATGTCCCCTTCCTCATTGGCGTCCCCAGCCATGTCCTCTTCGTCACAGGCGTCCCCAGCCATGTCCCCTTCCTCATTGGCGTCCAAAGCCATGTCCCCTTCCTCCATTCCACCGCCTGACATACATTTAAAAAGTACGACTTCTTCTGTGTCTTGTAAGTTCTTAATTTCCTCAACCAACTTCTTATTTTCTATCTTACACTTTTTACTTCGCTTTTTCCGCCTCTTCCTCCTTCATCTCCTCCGCCTATATTTTCATCCTTTTATTCTCCTCTACTTTTTCAATTTTTTTTCATTATAAGCTCTCATTCTTATTCTATCTTCTTCGTCTTCCTACTCCTCCTTTACTTGTTTCATTAATTATCTTAACCCTTCCGTTATCTTCTTTAAATTATTAATCTCCATTTAGAGCCTGTGTTAGGCTATACTCGTCTTATAGCAAACTCGCTAAAAATAGCTCCATGTCATGTACTGCCTTTTGCAGCGTCTTCATTACGTTTGTTTTGCAACAAGCCATCTTCTTTTTTATTAAGTGTTGAATGGCGCCAATGACTGACTGACAATTATAAAAATCGCCTACGCTAATTTAGACCCTTTGTGACTAGTTTATGCTCGGTGACTGAGCTTTTTAATTGGTCTGTGTTTTTGGAATGATGCCACAAAAACATCGCGTTTATGTACAATATCCGTACGTTTCAATTGCATGTCAGGTGGATGTCAAATTCTGTCCAGTTGTTCTAGCAGACGTTCCCTATTGTGTATTTTGTAAGCCACATGTGCAATTGACCTAAGTACGCGTTTATGTAAGATATCCGTACTAAATTCGGAAATTTTATCCTGACTGGTGTTTGACAAAACAGGAGACTAAATGTTGTTCTTGTTCTGGCAGCCCTAACATGACCGCCACGTCATCTTCGCCTTTTTGTCTTTGGGCTCTGTTTCACACGATATTATCCCATTTCATTTGCAAATATTCTCCACTGTTCAAAGAGGGTTTACATTTTTCCATAGCTTCCAATGATCTAGATTGACTTATCTCAAGCTGTTGATTTCTATGGTATTATCGAATTCGGCATATAAGATGACGATAATTGTTTTGGGTGGGGCTACCGCTAACTGAAGCTGCACACGAAGCTGACCAGAAATATTTAAGGGTAGAAATGTCCTCGTCGCTACCTTGGTCTGAAGTGAAATCAAATGCATAGAAAGCGTAGCCTCCTGCAAATTCGTCGTAATTCTTCTGAGCAAAGTTAGGTTCAAAGTGACTTTGATTGTGGGTTCCGTTGCAGGCTGCATTGCTCACGATGCCTACGATTAAACGCTTGAGTAACTTTTCTTGGAAATGATGATATTCGATCTTGGATCCAAACCCAATGGTGAAGTTTTCACTTACATGCATCGTAATGGTTATTTGACGGTCGTTCTGCTCAAAGTTTGACTGATGTCGTTTACCACTTTAGGTAACACTTCCATGCGTCAAACGTAGAGTCTGGCTTCCTCAATGATTGTTTTGTAATCGGCACCAGTAGCTATCAAGTGGAAAGCGATACTGCTGAAATTCTGTCTCAGGCGAACATGCACTCCGTGCAGAAAATATTTCTCTTGCAGCCACATGTCCATATGTTCTTAACTAGAGCTTAGCTTGAATTTCTTTTGACTTTCGTTGAATCCCTTATTGGTGTAATCTTTATCGGTCACCTAATCGAATTTACCCGCTGTGTTAGGTTTTTATACAACGCAGGCATCCAGATGTGTGTTTTCGGCTTGTTTTCCGTACGTCGAGATTTTCCAGGTACGCTCAATAAGGGTAGATATCCATGCTGCTGCTGACCAGTTTATTATTCAAATGCAACTCAAATACAAATCTACCTCGCTGAAGAAGGAATGCATGAAATCGTTGACGGGAGCTACTGCCTCATCGCCATATAGATAGGTACCATCCATATCGTTCACTTTGACTTTCAAATATAAGTAACTGCTGTTCAGATCGATGTAATCTTCGGGCTGTCGTTTGATTTCAAATTCGATGGGAGCTGATGTCGTGAAAGAAGTGATGTAATGAAATTCTACCCACTGGGATTCTTAGATCGTCATCAATGTAGGTGACATGACAAGCAGACCCATTTCCGAATTGGAACATGCGCAAGACACTTGGTGCATATCTCTCTCCCTCTCTTCCTCTCTCTCTCTAATTTAAAAGTCAAAAATGTCTTATTCTTATTTTTTCCACTTTTACAGCTGTGGGAGTATAAAGTCACTGAAAGGGTGTTTTCGTCCTAGTCTCTTTCTGGCTTTTCCTTGCTGTGGCATCAGGGAAGCAGGAATGTCTGACTCGTCAGCGCTCGGGGCATTTATAAATGATTCTCGTCGGCTCAAAATGTCATTGCCTGTTTGAAACAAGTCATATTTGACTGCTCTTTAGAATGCTTCTTTGGGATTTTGTTCGTCAATGATGACATTTTGGAGAAATTTGGAGAAATTCTTTGCCACTGAACGAAAAGCCGACTTCAACATATCTCATAATCCATGTCGCTGTCGGGTGACTCCTAGGTAAACATGATATATGACTTACATGTCGTTAGAGAATCGTTTTCGAAAATGTAGTTTCACTTTATTCTTCCCTGTGGTTAATGGAATATTTTGTCTGAGATCTTCTTTTATAGTAATGTTGACACCGTCGAAATACAACTTAATGACGGGCAAATAATCGGGATGTACAGATTCGCTGTGAACGCGTTAAGTTTCCACCTTCCTCGTCAGCATTCGTGGCAGAATCCATTTTGAAAGGAATGACACGCAGTAATAACACGGAGGTATGTCCCACCATATCGGAGTACTAAAATATAAAATTTAGTCCCTGGTACGGGAAAACGAAAAAAAACTGCTTAAAATTATTGTTGTCGTAAATGACTGGTATTTCGTTACTATTGATCTTATTCATTATCAAATGAATGTCCACACTAAAAAATGCCAAATAATTCAGAACAAAATGTAATTATCACCACTTTGCCCTCCGAAAATTTCATCTGTGTTCGACGAGCCATTTTATGTTATTTTGATACTCTTCAAGTTTGCCAAGCCCTGAGTTAAACATGTTAGCAATCGCGTTTAACAAATATTGACCACAAAAATAATAGCCCGTGGCAAATATCAATTTATAGGTCCACTTTTGAGTTTGGGGATCCTTTGTTTTATTACAATTTTTTACATTGGGATCTAAGTACATTTGCACTTCCTTGTCATGAACTTCAGCCATAAATAAGTTTCGCTTTTCGACGATGTTTTTTATTTAAGTAGGGTGAATGATGTCCAACAAAACCGTTTTCAACAACCTTCGTGATCCAATTGGATGGTTTGAGGTAATTTGGCTGTGAAACATCATAAAGTGTGGTTGGGGATCACCTCAATGGAACTGTCACTAGGTAACGTGAAGTAAATTTGGTTGTTCATAATTCAAGAATTCTACTCTCGAAGGGGTCACTGGAGGTGAGAGAAGTGTCAAAAATAGGAGTGTTGTTATTATTGTGACTGTTGTAAGGGTGCCTGTAGTTCGACGCAGTGCTTCCGTTGTTACCGTTAGATGAATATTTCAGGATAGGATTTTCCATTTCGTGGGCTCTTCGATCGAGAATGCTTTCGATGTCGTACACTTCATTTTCTTTTTTGGTCACGTGTTGTAACACGGGTAAGTAAAACGCTCCTTTCAACACTGACCCGTTCATGTCTTCCAAAATATAGACGGCAAGATGACGGCCATGCACTAGCCCAGTGACACGATAAAACAAATCCTTGGTCGAGTTGGGTAAGTGACCTTTGTCGAAAGTGCGTTTCGTTTTGCCAATGCAAACATAGTCTCTTGCTACCAACACTCCACCTTTCTTGGGGAAAACCGCTGTCGGGAACGTACTAAACACGCGATCAAAAACGGTCACTTCTTTTTCGGGATACTCTTGGGGAGTACGTCCGATGGTTCGATGGTACGATGGTACGCTTGGAACAGGTTAGGTAAAACGTCGATGCACTTAAGAGTGTGTTGATGTGTAAAATATTTCCACATGCGTTCATTCAACATGCCTTGAAAACGTTCCACGATGTTGTCATTAGTTTCGGGATTCTGAGAGGCGAAAAAAAAACAACGAATGTTTCGTTGAATTCAGTTTGGAAAGCTAGGTTCAGAAATTAGGTACCTTTGTCGGCTTACCATTGAAGAGGGTGACGACTACTCTGTTTCAACACCAGTTTGAGGGCTCGCACTAACTCAATGCTCGATTTGGAAGTCAATGGCACAACCCAGGAAAATTTGGAAAAGACGTCGATTACACAAAGCAAATATTTGTAGCCACGATTGTAGGTGGCCAAATGAAAGCCATCGGCTAAATCGGCTTGCCATTGATGATCAATGCCCTCCACTCGGGTGTTACATCTGGAAACCTTTCGTCAAATTGGTTTATGTAAGGTGTACGTGGCTTGTTCTTGTAACAATCGTTGCACTGGAGGTAAACGAACGGTATTACTCCATAACCTGCTTGATGGGATGGGTTGTAATAAATGCTGACACATTCTCCAACAGGAATTATTTTAATAAATCACCCACTTTCGCTGATGCTACTCTGGATGGTGCGAGGAGGTAGTTTGGAAAGGGTTTTACGTGTCCGATGTGCCAAGGGAATAGAAGTCGAAGGTAGTGGTGGATGGCTTTGGTCTTCTTTTCTTTTTTTCACTTCTGGTTACGCTACTTTCTTTTTCACTTCTGTCAAAAGAAGAGCGAATATCATCTTTTTAACGCAAGCCTTGAGTTCTCTTAGGTGTAGGGGAATGGGTTAATAATGACGCTGACATCTTACTAGGGATGGGAGTTGCTGATGGTGTTTGAAAGACTTCTTGTGCCTCTTCTTCTTCACGTATTCGTGATGTTGCGTCTGTTATGACCCCGGAGGGTGGTGGTGATGAAAGAGTTGAAGTCGTTAAAACACCATCGCGATTTTACCGTTTCTGACAAATCCATGTAAATAATGTAATTCTTGTTGTAGCTGGGAAATTTCGGTCAAATGAGGATTGGGAAGTAAATGCGGGGTCCTATGTTCTTGTCAACGATGGTATTCCATCCATTGTTTGTGAGACATTTAAGGCAGTTTTCGTCCTTAAATCTGATTTCAATTTTCACGTCTGAGACTTTTAGACTCCACAATCCACTTTTTATAATATATATCCGTTTTGTCTTTGAGCTAATTCTTCAGCAGTTCCCTGCATGAGTGATGAAATTATTTGTAATAATGTTCTTTTCAGCAATGGTGCTAACAATATGTGTACAAATCCTCCACGTGGTGCCAACATTTTTTCTTTTGACTGATGAGTATTTTCTTTTGGACCATTTAAAAAAGAACGTGTCGATGCTTGGCTAAGCATTCTATCTGATGTGGAGACAAAGGTACCGTTCCTTTCAAGACATTCATACAACATTCGAACACGGTATCAATGACGTCTTTTGAAGCAGTTTGAATCATTTTTTTCGCATGGGTGGAGGGGCTTTGTACAGGACGTCCCGATGTTTAGTTAAACATGGAGGCAGTTATTGCTTTTCTTTCCTTTGAGGGTAGAAGATGGATGGCGTCTTTGTTCTGGGACACACACCAAAAAAAGCTGACGTCGATGACTTGGCATACGCCATTTAATCTTATTTTTCTCGGATGTGGGTCAAACTACGAGACTGTCATTATCTTTTTTCCCTTTTTTTTACTGAGAACGACGATGGTAGTAGTGTGCACTTCTTTGAGGGGATATCTTTGGGCATTCAGGAGCACAAAACATTGATCACATTATTTGCCCAGGTATTTTTATATTGGAATGGTCTGCACTGATTGTCATTTTGTCGTATCATTTTCATGGCAGGCATCACGCGTAACATTTGTTACTCGGGTAAATCAAGTAAATTATGTAACATGCAAGATCTCTTTTGAACTTCTTTAACTTTGATTTTGGGGGCAGGTACTTTGTGAGCAGCGGCCTCTGCAGTTAAAGAGGAGGAGGGTGTCATCGCTTAGAAGTTATTGGAGACAAGGGCATCTATTTTTTCATCGAATTAGGAAAGATATGTGTCAAATTGTGTTTGGCTGGCATCACCAGCAACTGAAAAGTGTAAGAACCCGAGGCTACTGGAGATGCGGTCAATTTCGCTGTAGGTCATGGCTTGGTAATGTAAGGTTGCTTCTCTTGCGAATAGAAGCTGTTTTCATGGGTCTTTATGCTTGCTTTTCATTTTCTGGGGACCTTTATTTTTCTGGGGATGTGACCTGGTCTTGACACTACTTCCCTTTTCTTCTAGATACGTTGGGGAGTGGATATTTTCTTGGAGAGGACTTTGGTGTCGTTAGTATCCCATTTTAAGAGGAAGTGTATGATAACACCTCCTACAGAACCGCTACCTCCTAGTTTCAAAATGATTTGCTTTTTGATTTGAGGGTCGATGAGTGGATCTGCCAGTTGCGTCAAGGCTACTTTGTTTCCGTCAAAAAAGTTTGGTTTGATGTGGGATGTGAATGACACCTTGCAGAATTTATGTGTTGTCACGTTGAACCATCGTAACACTTCTTTGAGACTAGCTTCTAAGACACGGGAACGTATTTGTGGATTTCTTTGCCACTGACACCGTACAAGGCACGAATCAAATTGACGGGTAGATGAACTCTAGGGATGTCATGTTGACGAAGTGTGAGACAGACCCAAAGTGTCAGAGGTTTACATATATATTTTTTACAATCTTGGCACTAGTTGTGAAACAGATGGGTACGAAATAGCAAATAATCATTAGCGGCTGGGTTTTAAATCGGCGTGTGGGGTTTGAGTGGCAGCGTCATACTCACGAGTCAGCCAAGGCATTCCTAACTGTTTGTCTAAGACTTGCTTTTTCATATTTATCTCTAGAGCTTTTAAACAAGGCCACGTAATGATCATTGAGACTAATGGTGCGATGGATTATACTTTGTTGAAATAATTTTTAGTAACGTAAATGACACTGGCGTTATGATGATGCCCTTTATGCAAAACCATATTTTCCTGTCTTCTTTGTCTTCTCTTAACATGTCATCGATGATGACCAGATGTGCGTGACTTGGGTCAGACACGATCTCGTCGTCTTCGCCAGGAATGTCTTCCATCATGGAATCGCCTTGACTTTCTCGCAGGAGGCTGTATTTCGATTGTCACTTTTTCTAATTCCACATAATCGGCTGAGGTGGACGATCTTTCGAATAATATTTATGTTCGATCAAATGTTTGACAAATTAGATTTTACCTGAACCGTTGGATACAGCAATTACCATGTAAAGGTCCTCCCAAATGGCAAGATTTAAGTTTTCGTCGATGCCTTTGAAAGTGGAGTAAGAGGGAGCACTGTAAGCAGAGGTAGCAATAGTGCAGGGAATGTGGCTTGTGACACGAAGACAGGCAAGACAAGAATTTTTATACTCTTTTTCAGGACTCGTTTATTTTTTAACACGTGTTTGAAATGGACCAACACGAAAGACAAAAATGTATTAAAGGCATATGGTTAAATACATTGATAAAATGCACATCAAAATAATAAAAGTGGAATCTAAACAAGTCTCTATACAACATTCTTGGTGACGAAGGTGTGGTGTTCAGAAGACAATGTGTAATGTTCTTAGAGCCTCTACAGCCCTTTGCACAGTCAGAAAGAAGTCCTAGCGGAATGGCCGTTCGGGAAAGTCAATGAGAGCCCTGTCCTGAAGGGACTGGTTTTCATTGGTAGCTGTTTCTTCTGGCACTGTGACTAACACATGTTCTTTAAAAGTTACTTTTTTCAATAAATGTTTGCATTTACGATAACACATCTTGGGCATAGTGTGCCACTTCTTTTGTCCAAGCCACGAAGTCCAAACCTTTTCAGTCACGTACAACTTTCTAGTGAGAGTGTAGGTCACAAGCTACAGACAAAATTTCGTAAACATCTTCAGTGTCTACAAGTTGACGAATCTGTTTTCCCGTAGAGGTCGATAAGTATCGAGATGAACGTACAATGCTTTTAAAAGAATGAGTCTCTCGTGTACATTTAAACGTAACACTTTCATCTGTTTTTTTTTGTTGTTGTTACCTCACATTCCAGATCGAGTCCACAAGAAATCTGCTTGTAAACGAAATACCAGAAAAAAGTCTCAAAGACTGACACTATACGGCGACCAATAGTCAATGGATACAGTGCTCGTAAACAGAGTTGGTAATCCACTACAGGTTGAATACTCTCATTGACTTCCTTCCACAGAATCTGTTGTATCATTAGTGATAAAGTTCGTGGCATGGTACCAAACGTTTATATCTCTTTTTGTCGGAAGTAACAAGTGTATTATTTGTACAGAACTGATCATACTCCGTCGTCGTATCCAAAAAGTTTAGTCACTAATTCACACTCTACACACTGCACCAAAATTTCCTCTACAGACAAAATTTGATAGCGTAGTAGATTCTGGTAATCCTCTGACTCTTCCTCTGGAATTCGGTGTAGTATGGCCATCTTGTAAGTTGTAGGATGAGTAGTAACCTAAGTCTTTTGGTCCTAGTCCAGTTGAACAATGTCTGATAATTTGAATACTCATGAATCAGTCCTCTTATAACATTTAGGCACACAACGGATGCAATTGTTCTTAGAGTTGGACTTGTATTTAACTAACCCTTCGTAAATGCTCTCTCAACTCCACAGACAAACCACGAAGGTTCTCGTGTAAAGTATCCATCCAGTGTCCTTCAACAATCAGGAATCACTGAGTTTGCATTTGTGAATGAAGTAGTGTCCTCCCAAAATCAGTCTTCGTGTACCTTGGAAAAGAACTTAGTTTAAAATGGGGAAATGACTGAGTTTGCGTTTCACTTGTATTTTGACCAACTCTCGGTAAATGCGTTCTCTCAAATCCAATTAACGTTTTCCTGAAAAATATCCATGCAGAGTTAACTAGGGCGCACCAAAAGTATGTAGTGACAGTGCGGAAAGAATCAAGCATGTTCCAGGTAAGCGGAATCTTTCTGCTCACACTGGTGAAGTGAAACACCGCAACTGATGCACTTGATTTTGTCCTTTTCACCAAAGCAGATAAATCCAGCTGTGATAAATTTTTCGGGGGTAAATCGTCAGATATTTAGAACATTTTCCTTGAAAGGTTTGTAATCGATTTCAAACTCATAGTATTCAGGCAAATGCACACGGAACGAATATTTATCACAGGTTTATTTCGACTAGGGTACGTCGAAAATCCGCAGGGGTATGCTCAGGGTTGGATGACATCCGTTTGGTTTCATTGGAGGATGACATTGACCATGAAAACCAGTAAAGTGATAAGGTGTACGAATACGAGGGGTATCGCTTTCACATCCATCCAGTTTGACACACAAAACAACACCTTCCACGGTAGGTATGGTAGTTGTAGTCATATCAATGTTTCCATAATGTCCTACTGAAGTAGTTATAGCAAAGTTCCCATGATGTGATACTAAAACGCTGAGGCCACAACGTACCGCATCAATGCTAATCATCACAATCCACTTGAGAATCACAGAACTTAAATGGTGTGGTCTGTTTAAAGGTATTAATATTTATCGTTTAGCAATGGTAGTCACAATGAACTATCAGTCTTGGACGTTGTCAATATTGGCGTGTTCGTACGATAAAGTGAAATGGTTGGGAAGCCGTACTCGCTTCTGGTACACGATATGATAGATTTTTTCCAAAGACTGATTGACGATTTGGTGTGCGGTTAAACGTATTATCTTGTGAGGCAGGTAGGTGATCACTTAAATTTTTTTTATCCTATCCAAACAGCAAGGCTTCTTTCAACACTCCAAAGTTCACCACCTAACTGGTGCGATACTTGAGAGTCAATCATTTCACTTTGGAGTCCATGTGCACTTCTCGTTGTGGGTCCCGGTATTCCCTTGATGTTTGGACCGCCACTTACAAAACGTAGAATCTTGTCATTGGGGTACTAATCCGACCTGACTCCTTACGGTCTCCTTTGATGGCAGAGTGACGGTCACCCAGACAATCGATGTAGATGCATCTGTCCATGTCAAAATACAACACACGATCTCCTAACAGTTCTAAAGCTTCGTACAGTTTTAAGCGAGCATAAGCCGCAATGATGATATTTCCAAATTTGTCGGCTTCTACAAAGTCCATTTCTTCTTCGTAATTGATCAGGATCAAGTCTTCACGAAGGACATCCACGTGTTTCATGTATTTAGTTTTGTCATCAATCATCTAGAAGTAGCGGCAAGGTTCTCTCAAATAACCCGTCGTGGGTAAATATGGTCGTTGTGTCATTGTGTCTCACAAGAAAATTGCCATCACTTTGGCAAATGATCGCCTTCTTTCATTTTTCTCTACGTGGTCTAAAATGATGCCTTCCTGCTTCAACTATTTCTCTTTAAATTTATTTCGGTCTTCGGGAGCGTGGCACCAGGAAAGATATCCACATACGCTTGTTTCACTTGAAAAAAGGTATCACGTAGTCTGCAAAAATGTCTTTCTGAGTTTAATCACCCTTGTGGTACGTTTCAGTCTTGGATAAGTGTTTAATTTCGTACACTTCTAACAACTGGTATCCCAAGTTCAGAGCTTTAAACAATTGCATGCTGACACACGTTCCCGTCAAGGCTAGTTCTTCCTGGTGAAAATGATGACATTGGCTGCATGTTTCGGCAAAAGAACGGCACAAAAGAAACTCAAGTTGTCCGTTGCAATGATGGGGTGAAACGGAATGGAATACGTCTGTGGGGGCAACATTTTGCTTGATCAATCTTTCGTATTGTCGAATGTTGCTAGCGATGGTGTAGGATTCTTTCAAAGGATTGATCCCTCTGTGTTCTATGAACAGTTCTCGAAATTTTACACAGTAACGCCGTAAAGTATCCACGTCGGATTGACAATACTTTAACATTTCTTTCTGAGAGTCGAAAGGGTCAGAGGCGTGAGGGTCGTACCAAGCGTAGAAAGCTTTTCATTGTTTGGTGCCCATATGTTGTCAGGATCGTAGTAGTGAGCATCGGGAAATTGGGATAGAACTGCGTGTTGATTGGCTTTGATAATAACCTTTGGCCATTTCTGTCATTCCAAACGTTTAGGCACACGGCTCAAAGGCAAGTAACTTATCGAATCTTTAAACTGAAATTTTATTATTTGCATAGAAATGATTTTGGTTTTGTTCAAGGTGACTTTAGGACGTTCGGTACTTTGTACCATATAGTACCTGAGAAGATACTGTCCATCGCATCCAGAGAAAATGACAAAAGAAACAAAAGTCAAGATACTTGTTATGATTGACAAGAGAAAGGATATCGGTCTTCAGAGTGCACCAAGAAACAACAGGAGGTAGAGAGGGGTTTCAAACAGGAAGAAGAAGAGGTACTCTCCGCATAGAAAGAACCGATACACGTCCAGAAAGAAAAGAAGAGAAGAAAAGAAGACGAGAAGAAAGTAAGGAAGAAGAAGAAGAGGAAAAACCTGTGGAAGTGAAGAAATTCAGAAAAGGAAGGAGTGAAAAGATACAGAAGTCTATGAACTGTATAAAGTGTTGTGAGCTGGATTGTAAGATTTGTACTAGAATAGACTAAAAAGAAAGCATAAGTGTCCCTTAGTCTTGATTTTTCTTGAATAAGGTCCTCCACTCAAATATACATACGCAGATCATGAGGTAAAAGATTTTGAGTTTTAATTGATTTAGGCAAATATGGAGTTGTCTCTTTTCGAGAGAAGTGGGTGGTCCTAAAAAGGGCCGTTGGGTGTTTGTCTTTTTTTTAAAAAAAATAACTCATGAACGGGAAATAATCAGCTTTAAATGACTTAAGCATTCCCACGGCCAAAACCTACTTCTGGACCTGCTCCTGTAAATGATTTGGTAGGAATCACTTGGGTAGGTGTCTCCGGCGTTGTCAACAGTGTTGGGCTTGTTTGGCTCGTGAAGGCTTTTTTTCTGGGTCGTATTAAAAATCCTGATAGAATTTGTTTTAGACTCCTTAGCTATTCTAAAATGTCCAAGAGTTCCGTCACCGTTTGACTTTCCTCATTTTCTTGTAGACCTTGTTTCTTTGCTTCTAATTCTTCCTGTATTTTCCAATTATCCTCTTCTTCTTGCTGTTGGTTTTGAAGGAGATAAGCTTGTTCTGCTTCTTTCTGTTACTGTAAAAGTTTCTCTAATTCTTTTTTCTGTCTCTGCTTAAATTCCTAGACGCACGGTAAAAATGGAGAAGATGGCGAAGGTGCTGCCACCAGAACACATTCTCGTGAAGAGAGACAATCCGCTAAGTCCCAATTAAAATCAAGTAAAATTTCCAAGAATCGGTTTATTTCATAAAGGAAGATTAAGGAATTATTCTATCTTCAATAGGCGTGTGTTAATTTTGTAATTCATTTTGTATCATTCATACGCACACACACACACACACACGGCATATATATATATACAAATTTCATACAATAATTGCTGCTTTGAGAAAGTAGATATGATGGGAAATACTTACAGTTTTCATTTTTGTATGACTCAAGTATTTAAATATTAAGATATATGCAAATTTCTTTGAATATAATATCGGTCTTAAACAAACATGCATGCCTACATACATGCCTACATACATGCCTACATACATACATACATACATACATACATACATACATACATACATACATACATACATACATACATACATACATACATACATACATACATACATACATACATACATACATACATACATACATACATACATACATACATACATACATACATACATACATACATACATACATACATACATACATACATACATACATACATACATACATACATACATACATACATACAAATATGTCTATATGTAAACGAATGGCTCCCAGACAAACATATAATAATATAATAGTTATATTATAATATATAATTATAAGGATAATCGACAACCATGGTAATTTAATATAATTGCTCCATTGTTTAAAATTAAAAAACTCAGTCACTAATGATAATACATGTCTTCTGCAAATGAAAGTCCAAATTATTGACCTTGATGTGGTAGTAAAGGTACCATGCTCTTGTTGGAAAGACGATGTTCTCTTTGTCAGCAAGACTCAATTTGGAGCATTCATTGAACTCTGGAAAATGTTTATGCGCTGTTCCTTTTACAATCTAGTAAAGAACGAGAAAAATCCGGAAAAGGACCTTATAAATTCTTTCAATTTATACATGGACAGATTTGAACTTGAATCCGTAAATCTATCTAACAATTCATGGACTGATCTGAACTTCAATCCGTAAATGAGTCTAAAAGTTCAATCCACAAAGAGCTAGAAATCCGGAAAAGGCTCTTATAAATAAATTTATGCACGGACTGATCTGAACTTAAATTCGCAAATCTATCTAACAATTCATGGACTGATCTGAACTTTAATACGTAAATCAGTCTAAAAGTTCAATCCGCAAAGAACGAGAAATCCGGAAAAGACTCTTATAAATAAATTTATATATGGACTGATCTAAACTTGAATCAGTAAATCAGTCTAAAGGTTCAAAAGAACCATATAGTCCTCTCATCTGTCAGCCATTTTAAATAGCGAAATTGTCTTCATCCGAAGGGAAAGATATTTAAATTTTATAGATTTTGGAAATTTGACAACCTCTCTTTTGATCTTTCAAACTGTGTGATTTGTAGCCTTTGTAATAGCACGTGTTTCAGTCATTATCGACAAGGGTTAAAATCTTTAAAGGTCTAATTCCGGCGATCGAGATCCTGTCTTAAGGTACCGATGAATTATGACATTGTGGCATTTTGCAGATTTTGTATCAAGTAGTGTTCACGTCATTTCCACTCGTAAATGTTGAATATGAAGGGAAATGTCTATAAATTATATACAGTATTTGCTCCAAACAACTTGTGCTTAAGTTGCGCAGTAAAGCTGGCAAGTGATTTGTTTTCAGCAGAGAATAAACTTTTCTGTTCAAATCGAAAAGTAAGAAAACTCTCTGAAAGTTAAAGCGTCCACAATGTACAAGTCTGTGCTAAAATAAACATGACCGTGTAGTGCTTTTTCTTTTTGTGCTAATAAGCTAATTAGATATCTTTCAACTGGCATATATCAATATAGATTCTAATATATGGTGTATGTTTATGTGATTTCCTGTGTTTCGTTGGTCAAAACGACCTTCACATTTTGCAGAAATCTGTGATATCTACTCAACAGTCTGACAGGCTTCGCAGATGCAGGATTAAATAGTTGCTCAAAATATACTTTAAAATCTTTTCTTATTTTAGACCACACCTCAAATGTTTTGAATCAATCATGGAATCATATCTTGCGTTTTCATCCGAAAGGAACTTGAATCTGTTATATTAACAAAGCTATACTATGTCTCGTACCTCATTAGATGAATTAGAGTACATCGATAATTTGAATACAAACACGAATACAACGATACTTCGTTTCATCGTATCATACTAATATGCATAAAAGCTTTAAAAAAAAACTATTGTATGAGACAAAAAAAATGTAAAATACTTCTCGAGTAATGACGGAATTACAAGGGCTTTAAACATTAAACAATAATACCTCAAGTTAACAACAGAGTTTAAATTTAAATTGATACTAAATATATATTTTATTTTCAAACTTCGACCAAAAGTGTTCTCTCATAAGGAAAACACATTTAGATACTTCAACTTTTGTTAGAAACAAAAGGGTTATACGAACAAGCTAAACGTGTTAACATATCAGTAATTTTCGAAAAGGCTGACGCATGATGAGGTGTTGTTCCGTTCGAGGTGTGTAAATAATATGCTTCTGCGTAAAATTTACAACCATCCTTCTGAGCTTTGTTTCCGGTCCTAATGGATTCGCTAATCTCACACTCACTTCAGAAATTGTCGCGAAAGAGATTTTAATCTCCAGAAAGGAAATGCTTGACAGCATCATAAAATTCTTCTCAGGAATAGAAATCATTTCTAATCCATTCAATTTCTGCTCTGCTGCTAGGATTGGGAGTAAAATGGAAGTGAGTCCAACGGTTTAGAAATGTCTCATCATCATCTTAAAAAGGCAATAGCCGTATATCTCAGTTTTACTTAACTCACGCTTATTTTGATGGTTTTTTCTTGTTATTTTGGGATGAGTGCGTGCAAAATATGTAAAATAAATTTGACTAGGACAAACACGGAGATTTTTTTTGTTTCGAGTCGCAAAGCAATGATTTGTATTCGCCCATTATTTTCATTCAAGCGAAAAAAGATATAAATAGAGGTCAGCTAGGAATGTGTTGTGGTGCAGTGACTACGGTTTGAACGATAAAGTAGACCCACACCTATAATGATCTTGACTAGCACTTTAGGAGATGATATCGCCGACAATTAAAGTCTGTATATATCTGCGGTCAATTTTGTCTGCACTCATTACACTTACCAGTATTTGAGCTACCGTCGGTTGAAAAGTTCTTTTGCATAATATTTCTCTGTAAAATTCTATGTTTGATGACTTGTAAATTCAGGTGGAATACCAAAAACCTCGTGCAGCTATATTGAATTTTGCGCAAGATACAACTGTTACCAAATAGTGTAATTGTCTAAACTGTATGCATGTGTATTCAGAAAAAAATCTGCATGCAGCACAATTCCATATTTTAATAAACAGTAACACAGTTTTGGGGCTGGATTTATGGTACAAACCATAGGTGAGTATTACCGTCAAGAATCAGTGAACATAAAGGCTTGTGTTTTTTTCTTGTGAAAACGGGTTAAATTGGTGTGATGATAGGAAAAGCCTTTATTAGCTCTGTGTCTGTGCACCTAGTTTTTTTTTTATAAAGATCAGTGGAAAAATCGATATAGATCATGATCTGCTTGCTTATTTTGCTACGGCAGATCAGAGTCTATGCACGTTTTTGGAGTAGAACCGACGTATAAGTGGTTACATACATTATGCGTCCAGAGAATACTAGAATTATCTTGCTCATATAAACCATGAGCAAACACTGGCCCTGGGGTAGGAAACACCCGGGCATCTCCTAGTTCTTGTTCAAACAAACTTTTTCTTTTATAACATTAAAAGGTGTTGTTCGGCTAGAATCCACTGGGCCCCG
>JAEAOA010001664.1:215000-340000 GCA_016746295.1 Potamilus streckersoni | reverse complement strand
ATCCAAGAGCTTCAAAGTTGTGCAGCTCATGTCTCTTCTCCTGGCTTACTTAATGTACCTCAAAGAGGATTGCAACAGCATCATGACCTTGCTGGACGAATTGAATGATGGGAGTCATTGGAGATTTCGAACTAGCAGCATTCTTGATATGTTTCCAAGGCGGTTTTAACAATTTTTCTGCTATTTTTGCCTTTGAAACAGCAGAGACACCAAGGCGCACTACCACAGGCGGGATCATCCACAGCGGACCGAGTTCTCTGTAGAAAGAAACAACGTCAAGTGGGAGTCACTGGTGGATCCTTTGAAATCCACTGCACATCATTGCACATCAAACTGGGCCTCATCAAAATTTGCCCGTTTTCTCATTGAAAATAGGTAAATTTCAAAATATAACTGTCCTGTAAAAAACAAAGTTTGTGGGGAATCATAACCATTTAATAAAACTTTTTTATGCATAAGCAATTACTAAATAATCCGTACGACCCAGGAATAAATATCGTGCTATATAGTAAAATCATATGATAATAGCGGATTTAAATATAAATTAGAAATTGTAGGCAAAAGACGAATATATTTCCGGAAGTTGCTAGTTTAAGTCAAGTATTTCTTTTGATAATTTCAAAGTATTTATTATGCGTAGACAAGCGAATGATTTGATTTCTAAGTCTTTCAAAATTACAATAAATGCATAACTTTTATTTATGTGGCTGATAATCCCTTGCTTGGTATCACCAATGCAACATTATTATTTATCTGGACAGATTTTACGACATATTCATTACTTTATCCATCTTAAATGGTCCATGAAAACATGTCATATTTTTTAAAAAAAATGAAAGAGATCACGTCTTGCCCGGTTTTTATTTCATATTTTGTATATGCATCATTAAAACAATAGCATCTATCCCAGTTATAGACTTCAGGATACAAATCGAATTCAGATATATTAGTTGCCAGATGTGTGACACATGCATACATCACCTGCTTGTGTTTTATAGACCTCTAGCCTAAGGAGAGTGATATACACCACTACAACTAAATCATCAACATATCTAAATAATTTATTATGATGCGGAACTTTCTTCTTCAAATACGAATGGATTGTAATCCCATCTATAATGCATACCATAGCACCAGAGCTGGGAAAGGGTTTGGCATAAGGGGCATGTGCCCTGGACCTCTCCCCTTTAATTATTGCCCTCGTGATTGGCGTGGATTAAATTACACGTGTTTAAATAGACTTTATATAGATCTAAACCGTCTAATTCTTATTCTATAATCGCTATAATAATTATACACATATAAAAGACAGTTCAATGATTGCTTTCAGGTTGCATTTGCAGATCTATAAACAACCTCCTTTCTCAAAACGTTCTATTTGTCCTGGCCAACGACAGAAAAAAAAACCTAATCAGGACCTATGCGTAGTATTTGTTTCCTAAATGTGTTCTTGAAAACCTTTCAGTACTAACCTACTATAATATTCGACAAATTTAAGACATAAAACACTAATGAAAACCAAAATGTTCGTGGTATAATTGGCCGGAACCACTGAATACATTACTAGACCTGTGATAGTTTGGTTTTTAAATCGCTAATAATGAATATAAACAATAAAATAAAATTAGAAATAACTTGACAAGCAAAGCAGAGAGGTGTACCAGAAAGACAAGACGGAAGATGGATTTGCTGTGTTTTTGAATTCATTAATAATTACAGTTAACAACACTAATTCAAACTTTGTTTTCACACCAAAAATTAAAAACATAGCTATATTATATTATATTGAATTTCACAATGTTCAGAGAGATGTTACAACGAATTATACCTATTTAACATGAAAACATGATATGACATCTACTTTTCAACAAATTAATATGAGACATAAGTATTTTAAAGCAGTTGCACTAAAATATAGCATACAAGAAGAAAAATCAATAATATGTTGATTTCAAACATCAAATTAGTAAAGACGCCGATTTCAAATTAAAATTTAACGATGAAACAAAGTTCTGAAATTCATTCTGTGCCACATTGAAATAAGAAACACAAGCAAGTTGGTTAAAACGGTGTAGAATGAAGAACGAATACATTTAATGTCGGTGTATGTACATATTGTGAAATGCTTCTAATGAAACCTTCAAAGACCGAAAACCTAAAAGATCCAGGCTGATGGAGGCGAATGATTTTGCAACAGGATCATGAAGAATTGCAAGAAAAGGGAAGCTATGAATACCTCCTGCAGTGATAAAGGTTTAACATACGATTGAAGCCCGATATGGGCTTGAAACAATAAACTTGATAGGACTTTTACTAAAAGTTCTGAATAATAATATAATTCTATTTAGCCTTTTTACATTTTTATATGTTTAATTTAAGTGAACACATTAGAGCCAAAATGCAGACGCTTTGTGCGAAATGACAATGCAAATGTAACTATAGAACGAACTATACCTCGAATCAAAGATTTATTGTATATAATGTTAAAAATGCATGGATGTTGAAAATGTTATTTTGCCTAAACAGCAGTTTGATTGAAAGTACGTTTTAGTAAATCAGCAGAATTAGTTATTGAATGTCATTAACTTTTATATTGTACTAACTGCTTTGCATCGGATTGTTTGCTTTCAGAAAGGATACATTTTGTTAAATTTTATTAGGTGATCACATACAGTTTTATAAAGAGTTCTGATGAAATCATGATATCACTCAGTTTTAGGCCGGATGATTTGTCTGGAATATTATGAACGTAACTGAAGCAATTGAGCATAATTAGACATAACTCTGATTAAATATTCAGACCTAGAGCTGTAAATTTCACTTTGAAACGGTCTGAATTTCTGTATAGAAGTGTCCCAATTTACCAAACATTGGTAACAAAAGAAATATTTACGAGTAGGTAATTATTACGCATCATAGAAAAGATATGGTGCATTTATTCTATACTATCCTTGACCTGCAATTTTGACCCCTCCGGTGGTCAAGTGGTTAGAGTAGTCTTTCTTATTAGGGCAGTTCAGTGTGAGTAAAACTGACAAAATTGAAAGATGATAAAGGCCGATGCTTCCTGTTTCTGAGGGCACAAATTACTAGGTTTCAGGATATGCCTCTTTACTCCTGTATTGGTCATTGAGTCATATTCAGTGGCGTCACTAGGATTGGTGTCATCCAGTGCGGTAACTCATGGTGTCACCCTTATGGACATACTTTCTGCACAAAAATTTTTAAAAAAAATTATAGACATTCATGTGCGATAAGTCATGGCATCACCACCATTGACTTCCTTCCTACACAAAAATTCAAAAATATTATAGAACTTAATTTTGGTGTCACCCCTTGTGATGGTGTTACCCGGTGCGCCCCCCTTCCCTCCCCGCACTCTCTAGTGATGCCACTGCATATTGCAGCGTTGAACGAAACGTGAATCTGTGTAGAAACGTGCCCAATAGAAAGCAAATACAGAATTCCATCGAACTAATTTTTATATAAGTGCAATGGACAAAAGAATTTTATTGACAATATTGGTATGCTTGTAGCCATAAGAGCGAAACTTGAGCTGACTTCCGAACAGCTTCTTTAAAAATAGTACACTTACTTTTGTGGGTATAATGATTGTTGGGGTACACTGGTAATACTTAAATACAGCAATTATTTTAGCCCACGCGTAAATTTATGTGGAGTCCAACAATTCAAGACTCCCATGGTTTCCAACAACTTAAATTTCAGTTTATCTATTATATTTACTAATTTTGGGAGATACTGACATTTCTGGACTACGTGTACATTTTTAAAACAAAACTACAATCAAGAAACCGGACCATAATATATTTTTGGCCGATGACTTTCGCCAGGCGTAAATTACAATACATATAACTGATCTACACCAAGTCAAGGTTTCAGATGCCACTCATATCAAACCTATAACACGAATGTCAATACTTCTACCACGAATGTCAATATCCATTTGTACGTGAGGCCTACACTGTCCAGTCTTTTCGAAGATTTTAGAATAATTGTTGAATCGACAGAAATCCACACCGAGTTTTATCTTGGTTTCAGCATCTAGGCTTGCTCATATAACTCTCTCTCTCTCTCTCTCTCTCCTGGTGCATTTAGTCGAAATTCATTATCTTCAATTTACAACAGAAAAACTGGTTTACGATATAGCAGCATCTGTTTAAGCATTCGACATATAAATTGCAAATACTACCAGACATGTTCAAAAGACGTTTCCTTTTAAGAATCTTAAAAGTTTAAGCATGGTTATTTACAGTAATTGAGAAGTTATTTACACCTTTTGAATGAAACAGATTTTTAATCTTAATTTCAAGTCTTTAAACCCATCTTTGAACAAACGGGCACATATTGGTTGACAATATGTAAATCTGTAAACATCTTAACTTAGAAATTTAACCGCAGTGTATATTTAAATAAATGTCAATCATTATACTGAATTTTATTTTTACTTTTTGCATAACTTCTTTATTATCTGACGTCAGTTCAATTAGTTGGACAAACATTTCCAGGGCAGAAAAATTATATTATAACTTATTCATTACTACGAACTCGACCCCATAATTAATGTACACAGAAAAACGTCGTGAACGTGGACATGCTTTTGGCCTAAGGTTATAAATTTAAAGTAACACAGTCATCAGTGTTGACACAGAGATGGCAGCCAAATTTCCTTGAAACTTTTTGGGATCGTCTTTATGTGAACACATCAGAGTTTGCAGATGAAAGTAAATTTACAAATTTAAAGATACCAAAACACGAATAATTGGGAGTAGCTTAAAGAAGACGGAAATCTTATTATTACATTCCAAAACTTTGATAATTTTAAACGTAGATTTTTATGGAGAACTTATTAAATTCCATCATAGAGTTGTTTATACAGATAAGTATATCATCTTGTTAGCATACAAAGCCGAGCAGAGTAGAAAGAGTCATATGGTAGTATAATTGGCCGCTGTTAATATGTGAGAAAATAATCCACTACAGAATAATAGAGAAATTATTATTGTTAAAAAAATACTGAAAATACTTGCGCCTGCAAACGCGATATAGAGAGAAATGGGTGTGTGTAGACGCGATATAGGGGGAAACGCAGAAAGAAAGGATCAAATGTAACTTAATGTCCACTAGGTGAAGTGATTGCATATGTTTTCAAGTATTCATACGAATAAAATACACAGGCAAATAAATTAATCTGTCCATCGTAATTTACCATAATATGAAATTAACGTCAAGATCATATTAACGTCAAGATCATTTTAAAACTCTATTTGGAACATTTGAGTGACTTTGTACATTCACTAGTGAATACAATGTTTAGATGTGCAACATATAACAGTATACAAAGAATGTAAGATTTTCATGCTGTTATATTCATAACTTTTAAAGCAAAAGATCATTAAGAGGCAAAATTGGGAAAATTTATTAAAGTGACTACGGTCACCTTGACAACGCTTTTAAGTATTCAATTCTTCATTCTTTCAATAAGTTTACTCTAGAGGCGGAACAAAATTCTGTTTCAACTTTTCCCTCAAAAGAGTATATTTCGTACTTACAATCTGAATAGAGTAATGACGTATATTAATATCACATGAGCCAACCACTCTGTTTAATAATCTCATGATTACAACCAACCACCATGTTTAATAATCTCATGATTACAACCAACCACCATGTTTAATAATCTCATGATTGCAACCAACCACCATGTTTAATAATCTCATGATTACAACCAACCACCATGTTTAATAATCTCATGATTGCTACCAACCACCATGTTTAATAATCTCATGATTGCAACCAACCACCATGTTTAATAATCTCATGATTACAACCAACCACCATGTTTAATAATCTCATGATTGCAACCAACCACCATGTTTAATAATCTCATGATTACAACCAACCACCATGTTTAATAATCTCATGATTACAACCACAATATCAATAGCAAAGAAAACGATACCAAACAAAACATAAACCTATAAGTATCATTACAAGGACAGCTTAATCCGAAACTACAATGACAACCTTGTCCTCCACCAGCACCAGCACCACCACCAATAATAATAATAATAATAATAATAATAATAATAATAATAATAATAATAATAATAATAATAATAATAATAATAATAATAATAATAATAATAATAAAAAATAATGATAATAATGATAATAATAATAATAATAATAATAATAATAATAATAATAATAATAATAATAATAATAATAATAATAATAATAATAATAATAATAATAATAATAATAATAATATTAATGAGGAGATAGGAGGACTTAGCTGATCAATCACGCATTCTTGAATCGTAATGTCCTGAGCAAACAATTCCTAAAAATGTTCTTTTTTGCATATTCTTTTCGTGGTGTCGACATATACCATACTAACAGGCAATACAAATTTTCAAGAGGAATTTTTTTTATATCAAAGCTATTAACATAATGGCCAAATGGTTGGAAATCGCAAGCATCCCTATCCCAGTTTTGATATCGATGATACAGGGATTTTCTTTAGCCTCCTTTTGTTCCTGTTTTTTCAATACTGACATTTTAGACAGTAATGTAATTATCCGTCATGTATCAGACATTACTGCTAACCTCTGATGGTTCTACTTTGAAGGTACCCCTTTGATAGTGACATGTAAATAACAGCAAATGATACCGAAGACAGATATGAAGAATAAAGGTAACACGTGCATAGTAAAGATTGTCAGACTGTCATTGTGTCTATTGTGGTTTAGTTTACACTGCCGAAAAGGAATATAAAAACAAAAGCATATGTTCATGAAAGCATTTGTAAACATTAAAAATTCCATCAGCTGACTATTAAATTAAATCTGCCTGAACACATTCTCTCTCTCTCTCTCTCTCTCTCTCTCTCTCTCTCTCTCTCTCTCTCTCTCTCTCTCTCTCTCTCTCTCTCTCTCTCTCTCTCTCTCTCTCTCTCTCTCTCTCCTAAAAACCTAAAATTTTGAAAATATATATGGGGTTCGACCATGTTTTTTCACTGTTTTTTTTATCTTGAATGTCAGAAAATCATGTTTATATCATGCAAACAAGTCGACGTTTTAAAAGGTGCATACTTGTAATGATTTTGAAAAGTATAAAAGAACTTCAAGAGAAGAGTAAAAACATGTAGATAGAACCTTGTTCTTTTCGTTAATTGTAAATAATGCAGCTAATCGCTCTTCTATTTTTTGATGATGCCCACCGACCCCCAGTACTACACTAGGTGACCTCCTGACAAAGACGTACATGAGCAGTGGAAAGCAAAATACGAAAGAATCTAGACTCTAAGAGTAACAAAATACGCGAAAATAAACATTTTCTTATCGTGCCCGACTTTCTTAAAAAGTTTTTGATTTGTTATAAGCAGTAGAAAATGTATGTTTTGTCTGCAGTCGTACTTAAGTAGATCTCACGAATTAATTGACAAGGTTTTACTTTTGTTGCCGTCAACTGCATGTTTACATTTGTCATCAGTTTTACTTTTGTTGCCGTCAACTGCATGATTACATTTGTCATCAGGCCGGGTGTTTTACTGATACATATAGGAGAGAGAGAGAGAGAGAGAGAGAGAGAGAGAGAGAGAGAGAGAGAGAGAGAGAGAGAGAGAGAGAGAGAGAGAGAGAGAGAGAGAGAGAGAGAGAGAGAGAGAGAGAGAGAGAGAGAGAGAGCAATTTGAGCGTATTCACTGAGCAAGTTTATCATTATCTGACACTATCTGAACACTGAGTACACAATTTGGTCGTAATGGTAATGGTGGCATTGGTGGATGCTCTTGATATGCTTAGATGGCAGGGTACAGTTTCGTAATTTGGCCCCTGGTAAATTTCTTAACTGAAGACTATGGTGTGACTTTTCAGCAATTATTGTCTACTAATTAAAGATATGGATATATTTGTGAACTAAGTGTTTCGGGCTAGTGTTAGTCTTGAAATTGATGTCAGGCATGTTCACCTTCCATAGTTACTCTGCAATATGTTGATAGTGAAATACCAATAGTTGGCCAGGAAGAAGAGCTAGCCTCTTATAGCAGTAAGTAAACACGTGGGTTTGGGGCAAGGAGAATATCTCAAAAACGGATTGGATGACAACTATTTTCAACTGCATCATCCTGTTTAGTACATACTGTTTTGCAGAATTGGCATCTAGGAAAAGGGATGGTGTTTGCACTGTGAGCACCACATGGTGTACAAATTGACCTTCAGACATGAAAATTGCAGGTATAAATTTGGGGTTGGGGTGCATAAACTTCTTCTGCTATGGACTGCCACTGACTTCTCTGCTCAAGTGGATAATATTTTTATGCTTTGTTTTCATATAGGTATCTCAAAACATGCACATTCTTGACCTCACTTGTGTGTTTGATTTTTTGTACTATTTCACTGATTGCGGCATCAAATTTGTACATAAAAACTGGCTCCTGCCCCCTTAGCGTAACTTGTTGAGATTTAGTGATGTTTTTTCTCCTTGGCACCCCGTTGTGCTTATCCCATGAAAGTTACCATTGGAGGTGGGTCGTGCAACCGATAAATGAGTGTCAGGGTGTAATTATTTTAAATTTACTCCTCTCATTTCCTTTTGGAATCTCATGCAGTAGACGGTAAAATATAATAGTCATTGCACTTAAAATATTCCAGTTACAATGAAGATTTATGATTTAATAGACTTTATGTTGATTCACGACAAAGGAACTAAAATTGCCACTTAAAAGGTATTATGCAGTTCTCGTTTGGCTAACAATAATTGGAGGGTTTTTGAATCGCTCGTATCATTGATCCTGTCATGTATACGTCAAGAACAATAGTTATTAAAACTGCACATGTAGAGGATTATTTCATTATGTAACAAATAATATCAATGTCATATCATTCAAAAGTCGTAAGCGTCCGAATTCACCTTAAAATCATTTCAGTTGACTTATTTCTGGTATTTTTTCTATGATCTTTGTCTTGTGATATAAACCAGCCTCACTTTCGTTCTCGTGTCAAATGAAATATATGAAACTCATTAAATGATTTCAGTATTTAGCTCGCAAAAGCACGAAAACATTTTGCAATTTTGTTTCATAAATTCAATTTGCAGGTATCTTCTCACATAAATCTTTCACTGTAATTGCATAGTGGAAGGAAATCATCGGGTACGGAACTTGAACATGCACATATTAAATGTGACCAGACTAATTTAACATGAAGAATTAACTTCGGAATATTTGTAGTGCACGGATGTCTTTTAAAACTTTCAAATAGGATCTCGTTGGACAAAATCTAATAGATATTTACAGTTGATAATCTGCTCAGTTAAAAAATTTAATTTATAAAAACGGAGTGTAGTTATGCTTGTGATTAACTTTTCACGGTCAAACGTAATGACAAATTTTTTATAGTACATTACGATTATCTAATGATTCATTGCTGCCTTATTAAAAAATATTGCTAAAGGATTTGTCTTCTGTTGTAAACAGATAGCATTTGTTTCCAGCACACAAATCGCAAGCGCACATGCCCTTTCCATTGCACGTATTCCACCACGAAAACATTTTAGTTACTGTCTCTAATCGCCTATTAGTCGAGTCTATCTACAAATAAAACAGACACCGATCTGCCGTCATAAAACGCGATGGCACATCAGGGTCTACGATGGTTTTTCTACTAATTACTCCTAACAAACTGCACAGACCAAGATCTGAGGGCGCTTAATGCTACGGCAGATCTGGGTCTGTGCAGTTTGCAGTTGAACTCGTCTTTTAAGCAAGTAAAGACGTAAATTTAACAGCTAGACTCGTTTGTTTTTTTAAGCGAGTACATGTTAGTCCACTATTTAGCATGTCACCAGTAGAATGGTATAATAAAAGAGAATGGATTTTTCCATTTCTTGAAAAACGGTGTAAAGGGAATGTTTGATCCCTTTGAAAATTTCTTCCAGCCTGCAAATAATAGTACACAAAAGTGATCGTAGCGTTAACGCTTTTTTATATTCTGATTTGTATCAAAAGCCCTACACTTAGTCTCATTTGCATATCCTGCTTTTGCGTGATGCACTTTTCAAAAACAGTTGTTTTGCAATACAAATATTTCAATGAAATCTATGCATGCTAATAGTTTACCGAAAGGCCCAAATAAATGCGAGTTTCATTTCACAATGTAAATAAAAATTTATTTTATCCCTACCAGCAATGTACGCATTTCTCGCTGTCAATGGAAAAAATGTTGTTGTTGTTGTTGTTGTTGTTGTTGTTGTTGTTGTTGTTGTTGGGCTTAACGCCATTTTTCAGCACACTATAGGTTATACATGGCGGCCAGTAGTGGATGAAGAAACCTGGAAATCTGCGGCAAGAACCACCGACTCACGATAAGCTACTGGCAAGCTTTCTCACATATCCACATTCGCCGACTCTTAGACTCGAACCCATGGAGACAGAGGTGAGATGACAGTGATCCGTAACGGAGAGCGCTTTAGACCAATTGGCCACTCGGAGCCCCGAAAAAAATATGTAATTTAAATCAGTCGCTATACCTATCAAAAAGGTGACCATAGGACAATTTTTCAATATGGAAATAATTTTTATTTGCTTTATATTTGTTTATTTGTAAACTTCCAAGTATAAGAAATTTCTTTTTTATGGCTATTTCCAGGAACCGTATCATGGGTTGTTAAAGACATTAATTGCAGGACTAAATAGCTGAAACGATTCTGTCAGGTATTTTGATTTGCCTATAACTACAAATGTCAAAAACGAGAATGACCAAATGATTGAGCTGTGTTAAACGGCACATCTAATTATGAAAGGTCATATCGTGTCGAAACAATTAGCGTAAAATGTTTCGCACAGAGTTACATCGCAGCATCCAATCCAATATGGTCTGGATAGTATTCGAACCCATTACCATGAAAATGCTAAGTATGGTGATGTCTCTACATTGGAGGAATAAGTATTCTAAAAGACTATGAGCGAGATATGTAAATAGTACTATTGCCTAAGCTTGACTGGTGGAATAATAGCAATAAATGCTTCCAAGGCCTTTGACTTACCCTGTGATTTAATAAAGAAAAATCCTTTTATGGCCTAGCCTTGACAGGTGCAGTAATAAAAGTAAATCCTTCTATGGCCTAGGCAAGACCGGTGAAGTAATAAAAGGCAAATCTTTATATGGCCGAGGCAAGACCAATGGAGTAATAAATGTAAATCCTTCTATGGTCCAGTGTTGACCGGTGAAGTCAATCCTACTACTGTCCATGGATTGAGCAGTGGACTAATAAATGTAGGTTTCATAACGGTTGAAAAAAAAAACAACCCGGACATTTTGTTTTCGGAAGAGGTGATCGTTATCACGTGCAATACAGCCATTGGCACGTGTTTTATCTGTACGTAACGTGTGCATCACCTTGAAATGTGCAATTTAAGCATCTACCAAGAACGCTGTTTTCCGAAAAAGGATGTGAGCCGCGATTGATTTGTACAAATGGTCCTGTATAACAACCACATCACCTGGCAGGCAGTCCAAAATATTTCTTTTATTTTATAAATCCGTTCCTTAATATGGTGTAGGGAATATTATATCATGAACGAGCTGGATAGATCCTCATCTTCATTAAAGCACGCTCAAGCATATTAGTCTGTCACGTTTTCTCGATTGATTAAATTTGCATATAAAGATGATGCTAGATGGAACGCACTCATGACATGGAGTCCCACGCAAGATATTTATTATTTTTATACATATTTTTTTTTAGTTTGCGTGTACTTGCTGCCTTTGTGACAATGCATCTTTCAGACTGATCAGTTTCTTGACGCGTGACATTTGCCTGATTTTATGTTACAAAGGTTGAAACCGTGTCACGCGCCATTAAAGAACTGGGTTGAACGATACATTAATTGCATAAATTCCCCGGAAAAGAATTTTGAAAACCATTCCAAACATTGAAAATGTAAATAGTATTATACTGGTAGAAAGTGAGAATGGGACTTTCTTCGCAGTATTAAAATGGCTTGAAGGCAATGATGTTAGGAGTGATTTTTTTTGTCTCGAATTGTACTACAGCAGTTAGGCATAACAACCGACGACACAATTTACATCACGACTGTTTATTTCATCTTTCCAGACAAGAGAGCAATGGTTGTCATGCCTAGAGATGTGTCTGGAAACAATGTTTTGTAACAAGCCATGTTTCCAGGCCATATTTTCCTACAACATCATTAAAAAGATGGACATTGGCTAACGGTTTATATAGCATCCTTAATACTGATCCAAAACGAGAGCCGCGGTAACTCATTTAGTAGAGCTTCGGACTAATTGTGGGTTCGATTCCAGCCCAGGCCAGCCCGAGTTGGCTGCCTCAAAACACGTTTGGAAAACGCACTTAGCTCTAATTCATCGGCACAATATTCAATGCTGTGTTAAAATTGATGTTACTACAACAACAACAACAACAACAACAACAACAACATCAACAACAAAAACAAAAACAGAAACCAAAAGAATTACCAATCCAGGGTTGCAAAGGTGGGGCTATGGAAAATTTTAATTCACTTTTCGTCCCTTATGTTCAGATGTAATTTGTTTCAGTTCAGATGTAATTTGTTTCATTGATTTCAGCTCTCTGCGTCAATACTTAACTGAGTATCTTTCTTTCATCCGTCTTTCTATTACAAAGGGTATTTAAACACCATTTGCAAATTTAATTTACACACACACACATACACACACAACAATTATATATATATATATATATATATATATATATATATATATATATATATATATATATATAAAGAAGAAGAAGAAGAAGAAGAAGAAGAAGAAGAAGAAGAAGAAGAAGAAGAAGAAGAAGAAGAAGAAGAAGAAAGCCGCATTATATAACCATACGTCAATTCCCATCAACCAGTCTACAGCTGGTGACGAAATAAGAATAAAGATGGCATGTTTGGCCATAGTGTATGTAGATTGATTAAGGAGATAAGTGTATCATTTCAGTCTGACATTTAATTGCTTGAATTTATTTAATATATACAGTCTTCAGTTTGGAGCTGTCCTGTTTTCATTTTCTTGTGTAAAATAATTTTAGAAACTCTCATGAGTAGCGTCACTCAGTATATAGAGTAAATAAAATGGTTGTAAGAATATATATGAAGTTGTTGTTGTAGGACTTAATGCCATTTTTCAGCACAAGACAGGCTATACATGGCCAGTATAAATGGTGGAGGCAAAAACCGGGAAAACCCCGGAAAGAACCGCCGACCCATGAGAAGCTACTGGCAAGAATTTGTTCAATCTATTTGGTATGTAAACGTATTATCATGGGCTAATTTAATGGTCTTAAATAAAATATTAATTGCTGTTCTAAAATTTAATACTAAAGTGGTTTCGCCGAAGTCTGTTCATTCCCGATCGTCGAATTATCTGCACCATAGTTGTCGCAAAAGGCTCAGACAAAAAATTATCGATAGCTTTTGACTTTTACAATTTGAAACTGGTACTAAATTAGGTCAACAAAACCCGATGTTTGGTTTAATTATTACCAGTCAAAGCGTTTTTTTAAATTTGATCCAATACGCGAAGCTTTCATTGTGATAACAAAGCGTGCGACATTCAATGCGGTTTTCACTAGATCACACAACCTAGTTGAAAATATCGCAGTATGTTAACACTGACATTGTCATGTGTTTCTGAGGACGTATCTATAATGATCTTTGAAGGAATATGGATTGATGAGGAGAGAAATAAAGCGTATAACTGCTAATTAAATATGTCAGTCAAATTAACCACAAATGGCACATATAGCTAAAATGGTCGGGAAGAAATGCATATAAAACCTGAATGACTTGTACCTTCGACATAAACATATAAGGCAAGTTATCAGGTATACTCACAAGACCACATGCTATAAACACATACTGCAACGAAGATGTGTGTAGTATGTGGGATGATTACATTACACGCTGGCACATGCCGTGTGATTGTTATGCATTCGAGATGACTGTTCTTCACACCGGTGCACGTTCCGACGCCGTACTCGATACTCGAAGGTCGAGAACATTATACCCGGAACGCGTTCTCGTGGCAGTGGCGAGAACCCACACCTACTTTTTAGAGGTATGATCTTGGAACAAAATGGCGGAGAAGAAAAAGATGTGGGTAGGGCCAAAATATTTTTTTTTTAAATTTAAACTATTTATATTTGCAATAGTCCAGGATACTATGGGAATATCCAGGAAAGGCTGTGTATAGGTCGACTATTTCCATAAAGAGTTGTCCTCCACTTAAAGAGCTCGTAACTTTATCGTGCATTTTGGAATAACGTCTCAGCTAATAAAATGTAAATTCGTGAGTTTTAATCTTACAATCTTAAAATAAATTGTCCCCTGGAGGAAGCTGAGTCAGCAAGCAATCACGTTTAAGAACAAAGAGGAATCGGGTATGGGGGGGGCAACATCTTTACTTAAATATGCTTCTTAAATAGTGGGTAGAATTAGGTATTTTTTCAATAAAGAAGACGAGTATTTGTTTCTGAAAAATCAATCTCAGTGTCAGAAATAGTAAGTACAAAAATATATAACTATGTACATGCATTTAGCATTGTTGAGGTAATTGATATAAATCCAAATACCATGAATATGAATGTTTCATTTGTCTCAGTGTGGAACCCATCATCTGCAACAGAATGTGTTCGATTAATAAACTTTTCTCCCTTTCTCTCTCTCTCAATATATATATATATATATATATATATATATATATATATATATATATATATATATATATATATATATACATATGTATATATTATATTTTTTCTTACTTCAGGGTCTTTGTTAAAACCAATGAAGAAATATATTACATCACAAAAGATCTCGCTGTCAGAAAGGAAAATGGCAAAATAATTCAATATATTTACCTGTCCAATGTAAAATAAATTCCTTGAAAAAAAGAGTACCTCAAATTAAAGAATTTAAACTGATTAATTTAACATTGCTACTGAACAGAATGTAAAAGATGTGATATCGTTTTTCTTTCTTTCAAACTGCCACAGCCCCCAACTTGTCATTCTTTAATAATGTACCAAAACGTATTGAGTAAGTAGCCTAATACTTTCTAAAATGCATTTGTTTTATGCTAATTAGATTAATTATCAATCAGTGGAACCCGTACTGACCCATTTATAAGAGTATATAATGCATACCTACCATTTACAGCTACAAAGCCTTCCAATAAAGTGGAAGAGATAGTTGCCAAATTAGGCTGTTGGTTGAAGTGGGATTGTTTTGTTGGTGTTTGGGTTTAAAGTAGCCAACTGTAAAGTAAAAGTAGCCAGGTAAATCACCCACCAGAACTGGAAAGCTGTATTGTTTTTTTTTTTTTAATCAGATATTAATATTTTCATACTGAATTAATTTAAAGTTGAATAAAGCAGTCGGGGAAATTATGCAGATGTCTGTCTGTCTGTCTGTCTGCATGTCTCTCTCTCTTTCTATATATATATATATATATATATATATATATATATATATATATATATATATATATATATATATATATATATATATATATATATATATATATATATATATATATATATATATATACTTGTCCTTTTTGTTACCGTTACCACTTCTGTCATTAAATAATATTTATTTGCAAAGTCCTCTGAACAACGTTTCTTTTGTAGATTTAATGAACCTGCCCATAGAAAGCCTTGTTAAGATTCTGCAATACATTGGAGTCCTTGATTTGCTTACGACCGTTATATTCATCTGCAATCATCTACGACAAATAGTTGAATCCTACCATTTGGTATAAAAATAGTATATTTGAAGATGTAGTAAACATAAATATGAATATATTGGATTTTTTTTCAATCTTCGTATATGCTCTTCTCATAGTGTATTGAATTTATCGAGCCAGATAATATGCACTTACATAGAGGAATTGAACAACCATTTACAAAATTTGAACAGTGCTCGTAGTTTGGAAGAATTATATTTGGAAAAGTTCCCAGTACATGATGTTTCTTTTGTGTCTGCTGTAAAAGCATTGAGAGTACTTGACTTAAGTTCCTCTTTAATTGCAGATAGCAGTTTGAATTTTCTAAAAGCCAGCAAAAACCTTGAATAGCTCTATTTATCATTCAACTGTCTTTTAGCAACAGTAGTGCAAGAGGTGTCAGCATGCCTTCCAAAGTTACATCATTTGGATGTAACTAGAATCAAACTCAGTACCCATACTTATGAAGCGATTCCTTATTTCTTTCTTAGAAGCTTTCAGTGCACTCCGTTTGACAGTCATGATATTGAATATGTTCTTCATATAGATGAATAGTTAGGGGCAATGGTGAAAATTATTTAGTTTGTTTTTTCTTTCAGAGAAAACACCCAAGGTCTGGACATATGGAGAGACATATTTGCTCCTTTGCATTACGCTTAGAGATGGATGAGCTCTTCAAAAAGAGCAAAATACATGCTCAGATATGGAATTCAATAGCAGGAGAAATGGAAAAAACAAGGATATACTGTGAGTGGTGGCCAGTGTTCAAACAAATGGAAATCTTGAAAAGATGTTATATGGAACAGTGGATCACAATTCTAAAACTGGTGAATATCCAAAAACCTGCAAATATTTTGGAGAAATGAATCAGTTGCTTGGCAACAAACCAAGCACCCAACCAACTTTTACTGTGCATTCATCAGGTCAGTCGTCATCTTCTTATGCATCCTCGACAGATCTGTCAGTCTGTAAAGACAAGGATGAAGAAAATACAAACATAGAAAGTGACAGTTCAGGTTCTGAGTCCGTAGCTCCTCCTGTCTCTAAAAAGAATACAGTTGCTGGCCGGCAAAAGCGCAAGGGAAACTCTATTCTAGAAACTTTGAAAGAACATAGTGAGAAGCAGATAAATGAAATGAGAAGGTATGAGCAGTTTCTACAAGAACAACAAGACCAAAGATTAGCAAGATTTGACCGGCTTTTAGATGTTTTGCAGAATAAAAAAACCTTACGTTGAATAACATCATGAAAGTTAATATTAGACAGTGATGATATTGATGAGGATTGTTGCAGGTATATTAGTAATTATAAAGTGATCTTATTACTAGTTGGTAAATTGAAATATATTGTTTGAGATTATACTTTCTTCATCTTTATGACAGGACTTTTCATTTTCAGTCTAATTTGTCTGTGATATTTTACATTCATATAATGCACCATTATTTTACAAGAAGTTGTAAAATTGGCAGTGGTTATAGAGATGGGTTCCATCTATCTGTGACAGTTTTATTTCTACAGCGCAAGAAAACAAATGTTTAATGAAGCGGCTGTTTTATTCCTTTGAGAAAGGAGAGACGCATAAGATTTTCATTCTACTTGGAATTTTGTTCACTTATCTCAAGATCGGTTGTGAAAATTTTAAATAGTTTTCAATCAAATAGGGGACTTAAATTTAATGTTCATACCCCCCCCTAAATATTATAATACATTATTTTCCAATTACATGTCTTTTAGTGTCCTTCTATACACTTTTGGCGGAACACAGATGACACTATTTTAGTTATATTGAATATTGTTATTAATACAGTTATTGGAAAGGGATTCATGTTTTGTACAATTTTACATTTTTTAATGTGCAATGTTTTTATTTGTTATTGTTCCATTTAGATACTAGTCCAATTGAGATATCTGCATTTTATTTTTATTTCCTGTTGGCTTTTAGATCTAGCAGGCAGGTCCTTGCAGATTTTCATATATTTGCAACAGTTGTTTTGATTGTTATTCACAAGTCTACATGGAAAAGGTATCCAGAATATGAGATTTTTTGCTTTTAGAATCTGTATTTAATATATATATATATATATATATATATATATATATATATATATATATATATATATATATATATATATATATATATATATATATATATAGACCAACAATTTAGAATTTATTTGAAATATTGCAGCCTCTTATGATGAAATGTATATTTGAAAGCAATTTTAAGTTGCATTTGGAAACTTACTTGAACCTAACATGTTTTAGTTTCAGTGTTATTGATTTCTAGATAACAGTAATTCAAATACTTTTTGGCACATCTTATTTAAGTGTTATTTATTTTGTCGTAATAAAATATGAAAGACAACTTTCTGTTTTGTATTTATTTAAGCAGTTGTAGATTATATTAAATTATATATGACATCCATCAGTCATTGCTTTTTCATTAATCATTTCATTAATACGAGTCTTAAAATCATGAACTGATTTTGTTGACTGCATTAGTAACAAGAAAAACTCTATATTAATTTGGATGTTTCATATCACAAGACAAGACCAATGACATTATGAGAATTTGTATGCAAAGGTTTATATTTTTTAAAAGATGCTGATTGGTATAATAAACATGATATGTATTCCCACCATCATATTCTATAGAATAACCATATAATTTTATGCAGGTCTATCCACCATTTACATAGCCCCACCACATTACATGGTGAGGCAAAACAGTTTTACCAATATGCATCCAGTTTGTCACTGTAATGTGAATTTTGTTCTGCTCAATAACTGTTGCAGGGCTTTATGGATTGAAACCAAATATTTTTACACGATTGTGATCTGTGATGTAGCAACATCCCAAGCAAAACAGTTCATGTGGCACCCTAAATTCTAAACAAACCCCTTATTTATTGGTGGGATGCCCAAACTTTAGTTGGGCCTTTCTTGTTAGGCCAATGAGAGTGATAGGTCACTACAAAAGAAACATACTCGTGAGGTTAAAAGACAACTTTATATCTCCTTATGAGAATTACAACTCAATTATGCTTGATTGAAAATAGAAACAAGCAATATTCTTACTCTTGTCCTGTAATAATTAAACATAATAATGAGCCACTGAGTAAGTTGTTGTTGTCAGACAGGCACAATTGTTTACAATGCACATAGGCCATCTATACCTGATATGCATGGACTTTACTTAAGCTTTAATCCCAGTTCAGAATAAGTTAAGGAGATGATTTCTCCTTTGTTCTCCTATTACTGCATTTTGGAAAATGTTAGGGTACTGACTGTTATCCTCTGCCTCTTTCATATTGATGAAAAATGAGGATGTCATCATCTGTTAAAATACACAAGTTATGCAGTACACAAGCTGCCATAACAAAATTACAAATTTTTCAACATCAGTACAGTGAAGTGCAGTCAAACGCCTAAATCGACCCTTTAGGTTACCAATGGTCCTTTCTACAGTTTGCCTGATTCCGGATACGGCTATGTTGCATCTCCGTTGCTGAGCAGTCAAGTGGCCATTGTCCCGGAAAGGTGTTTGTAGCCATATCTTTAGAGGATATGCACTATCTCCGACTTGAAACTCTTGTCTCAAGATGTGGTTGTTTTCTGCTTTCTCGTACAATAAGGAATTTCTGAGAACCCTTGCACAATGTGTTGATCCTGGCCAGCCAACAAATGCATCAGTTATAAGCATTCTGTCATCTACAACAATCTGTAGCTGTACTGATGGGAAGCCTTTTCTGTTAATATAGTCTCTTTCCCCAGCCACAAGATTGGCTTACCGAATATGTGTGCCATCAATCATCCCTGCAACATCGGAAATACCATTGACGGCCTGAAATGAAGCCACAATTTCTTGACGGCAGTCATGATCAGGCCACTTAATAAATTTGTTAGCACTGTCTGCAATAACCTTAGCGACGGAATGAATACAGCCTTGTGCAGTACTAGGGGATATACCAAATAGTTTCGCAGTCTCTCTAACACTTTCTAAGTTACTAATATGCCACAGAAACACTAGTAATTGTTTACCTGGAGAAACATCATCCCGTCCTCCGTCTGTCCTGACCATAGCATCCGCACACTCTGCCAATAATAAGTTATAAATAGTTTTTCCAGTCCTGAAATGTCGACCGAATTCGTAGTTTTCCATATTAGGTATAATTTCTTCAGCAAAGCATTTCACTTTGGCCACATCATTTCGTCGAGCTAATATGCCAAGCAAAATAATATCGTCAAGTTTATACACTAAGTCAGTTTCTTCTTCTATCGTGAAATACTCTTCACAAATTGGCAATAACACCTTAGCGTCGTTCAGAGCTGCCATATTGTAGTGCGTTCTAGGAGTCACGGTACTAATTCAACTCCCATAGTAAACATATGGAACACCATCCTATTTAAAATTCAATAACTTACAATTTCTGGGTACTGACGATCAGTCCTATATTTCTCCATGCACAACTATCCTTGGTGCAAGCTTCTGTGTGGAGAACACCATATGAGCCGCGGCATTTTCTTGACTTACATGTGCACGAAGTCCATGTTATTGGTTCAGCACCAAGCGAATCAAGTGCTACTTTCATTATTGAGTAATCCTAAGTCAAGTCTTTAAAAATACTAAAATTGCATCAATAGAAATTTGTCTATATTTTTTTAAAATTAAACATGGGATAAGCTTTCAAAAGCTTTCATATTTTAATAAAATTTTACTTTTCATAGAATTAGTACCATGTGTCCTCTACGAATTTGAGAGAAGTGATCGAGTGCATTGATGCAGGAATGTGCTCTTCCTGATTAGGAACGGGTCTCTCAAATGCATTCTTAGTTACCAGCTAGCAGGAATGAACAAAGTCCGAATTCTTAACATGAGTTCCAACTGAGTCAATCGGAGAATGCGGTGGAAATACAAAGTTTGTGTCTTCTTAACACTACATGACGTAAACAGAACCTTCGGATATATTTATCTATGTTTCAGATTTAGTCTTCTCTGTCGTCTTTAATCCCCATCATTCAGTTTTCGATGTATGTAGTCTGTAAGGGAATTTGTTTGAATTTGTGAGTGAGAAATATAATCTGAACGCCATTTGACTATTTAATAGCCAAATATGTACAGGCAAGCTTCAATAGAATTAATGTAGAGATGTGTTTTTCTTTTTTACGGACGGTATCTTGAAGGGTATCTTTTACTATAACTTAATTTTCCCGCAAATCTTAAGTAGATTATCTGTTTTCAGGCATTAACATACACTACATGTCATGAATCAAATATTAATACCAGTATCTATGATAAGGTGAACATGCAAGTAGCTTCTGTTTGCGTTACATGCATTTTACAAGAAACCTAAAACAATCAATTTTCAGTTCTAAAACGCAAAAAAAAGAAACACCTTAAAATATCTCACGCCGTTTCAGTTTCCAGAAAAATTTCATTTTAGCCCAGATTTTCTGCTTTTGTTGTATCTGATCGAGAAGAGGCCCAAAATCGACGCAGACGTTAGCCTTTAACTCGCGAAGGTGTGTTTTCGATGTCTTAATTCATCTTCCGAAAATTGCTTGGTTAATAAAAAACACAATAATGATGTCGGTCATTGATGAAAGACTAGTGTAAAGTACATTAATTTGAAATGAATTAGCCAGCCGTTTTTACGAACCGTGAAAGAGTGTCACTTAAATGTAAATGATAGTATTCAAATCCAAACCATTACAAGTATAACGATTAGATAGCGATAAAAGTATATGCACTGGAAATTTCAACCGAGCATATATCATTACACCGATCCGCTGGTTAAAACGTCCGCCTCGGAAAAGGGGGTTAGGGCGAGGGTTGGAACCTTGACCTAGTAACACCAACGACTTTTAAAATGGTACTAGCAGCTGCTTCGTTTGGCGCTTAGCATTAAGAAATTAGTGTTAGGACTAGTCGTCTGGTGTCAGGATTATGTGACTGGGTGGGACATGATGCTACGTTTCCGCGGCATGATGCACCAGTCATAGATATTATAAACTGACACACTGCAGATATCGTAGCGATTATGACTCAAATTCTTAAAGCTAAGTTAAAAATACAACACACACACACGCACACATGTTTTGGTTTTTTTCCTATCAATATGATTGTCATTTTTAGACAATGAAATCAATGAAATAATTTTATAATTGCATTATCGAGATACGGGTGCAATGAGATGTTTTCCTATAAACTGAATCGAGCGACTTCCCATGGCCATAATCTTCATACATAATCATACGTCAGAAACAACTATCTTATTCTCTATTTAGTTATACAGGCAAAGTTTCATGGTTAAAATTTCCTCTTAAAATTATAATCTCATCCCCCGATCCGAAAGTAAAAGAAATGCATGAATGACCAGTTCAGTGTGAAAAGAAAGACGAGTTTCACCGCTAGAAACTGCAACACTTACTCAATGCAACAAAATACCCTCCTTGATTTTAATTAGCTTATTATTTGAACATGATCCTATTCAATATTGTAATACAGTGTATTGCATTCAGAATTAAAACGAGTATCGCGACTGTTAACAAGCACTTATAAATCAAGATGCATATCTATTATGTCACAGAAAGACAACACATTCGTGGCATCCAGCGCACTGATAAAATAGCCTATAAACGGCTTTAAACATTACCAATGTATCAGAATAGTTTTATAATGTACTTAAAACTCTAATAATATATTATTATTTCTTTCACGCGATTGCTCTTTCTTGAAATCACACGAAAGAAACGTTATATTTTGATTCATCTTTCCTCGTTAACCAACCATTTATTTATACGTCGGACATTTGACGGATATGAGCACGATCAGCAATTCAACAACTGTTACGAAGAAAAGAGCCAATACATTAACATAAATAATTAACAACAATTAACAGAAATGTTAATATGTTAATGAGGTAGTAAGAGTTCGAAATCATATTTACAACAATAGTGTACCAAGTATCGGTCACGTCTGATTTCTGTCTTGCTGTAACGTTCTGGTGAAAAAATTTGTTTTCTTTCTTTTCTTTACTTTTAGATGGCTATCACTTACAAAATCGTTGATATTTATGAGACGATGTATAAAATTACAGTACAGACAGTAAAAGACTCCAGTTTCCACTGGATAAAATGGTAAAAGGGTCGATATTCATCTCAGGTGAAAACGTAATTGATCAATTTCTTTTTCTTCGCATTTTATTCAATTTTCATCTTTCATATTCACTTTTTATATCTTGATTTTTACCGTAGAAGAACATTGCTGCATTTACAAGTTCTGAATCTGAAAATATGATTCGTTACACATCGCTTGTTTTTGCTAGAGAGTTAAAACAGGTAACAACAGAATGTTTGGCTTGATTATTTTGTTTTTTTTTTTTCCAAACAAAGATCTATATGCAGCTACCCAACAAACATTAATTATACTTACAAGAGCTTGACGCTAATACATTCGTTTCAATAATATTTTGTGATGGAATAAGGCTATATTTCTTCAGACAAAAAAAAATGGCGAATGTATATTCTAATCGATTTAACGCTATTTTCTACATTTCATAGACCCTAAAAACGAACATGTTTATTCATAATACCCTGGACGAAACATCAAAACCTTGTGAAAGGCAATATGATCCTGTCATATAGGATGACAGAAATATAAAATACAAACACATGTAGCATTTATTATCAACATATTACTCGGACAGTCAGTCAGTCATTAGGGTAACATCATGCAAATACAATACATAGACGGTTTATTTGGTTATAAAAGACTTGTACAAAAGTTGAAGTCTGTCCAACTGTCTTGCATCCATTTAAAATGCATGCGATTTGAACTAAGATTTATTTCTTATTACAATAGAAGCTGAATTTTACGCTGTAAAAATGTTAGCCTTCAGTATTAAAATCATTGACTTCGTGGAAATCAAAACGAATTGGCACATGGCTTTGGAATTTTAAATTTGATCTCAAGCTTTCGAAATATAACCACCAAGAAATAACAATGAGTTTGTGTGTGTGTGTGTGTGTTTTTTTTTCATTTCTATGCCCTAATTTGAGTTGCTACATTTTTGTTTGTAACTGGCAGGAAATAGAAAAGCTTTTAGCTTCAATTCGTCAAATTAAATCCAGGTAATGAAAGGGCAACACAACAGGTAAATGTAACACCCAACCCCTTAACCAATCTGAGTCTTTTGGAACAGAAGGTGGAGTTGATATATTTGGACTAACTTTAAGTTATAAACATTTACAGACTCTATACATGTCATTCTGTGTATGTAAGCGTGACACGGAGAGTGCACTTTAATCACTTGCGAAAAAATGTTCTCGTTTATTTTATGAACTTTACACCATCTGCTAAAAGTTGCAGTTTGATTTTCAGCAGCAGGGTTATTTTGCCACTCTCGGGTACTTCAGTTTTAAACTACTCTCTCTCTCTCTCTCTCTCTCTCTCTCTCTCTCTCTCTCTCTCTCTCTCTCTCTCTCTCTCTCTCTCTCTCTCTCTCTCTCTCTCTCTCTCTCTCTCAACCAGATGCAATAAACCAACATCTGTATTTTGTTTAGATTCCACCCCACCATTAAAAAAATTAGTTTTACCATAAATTCATACTGCATCAGTGAAATTAGTAGCAATTGTTCGCTATGGGATTATAAACGCAAGAATGTGTCAAGCACACTGCTGTGTGTAAATGTTAGCAGCGTTGGTTAAACGGTTGATTGCTCCACAGGGACAGATTTCTAAAGAACCAATTAATGGTACACCAGGGATCAAAGAGGCGGGTACAACGTTATTCGTGATGCTAGCTCGATTTCTGTTGGGAACACATTCTAACTCTATAACTTATTTGTTAATATATTATCACTCTCGTTCTTTATTTGTTTGCTTTCTCTCTCAGATTTGGCTAAACAGTTCAGTTAAATATGGCGGTCCAAATTTCCCGCAATCAACCCCTTCCTTTGACGTAGGTTGTTGTACCTGTGCATGATATCTTCTTGGAACTTGTATACAGAGTGCTTCAAAGATGCACATTTCTGTTGGGCATGATAATTTTCTCCGAGTGAAAAATGCATTGTTTCCGGAGCGTTATTATTTCAGATGTATACGTTGATAAGGTCTAAATCATTCACGATAGACGAATACAAAGTTTTATATCGTATTTCAGAATGATGGATACACAGCTATTGTAAAAATATATCACAACTTATACCACAAAGGTTTCTTCCGGGAAATACATTTGAACAAATGTGCGTTAAAAGCGTGAAATAATTACTTTTAATGTTAAACCATTCGATTGTGTAAAGGTCAGCAAATTCTAAATTGAACACAATTGTGAGATATAAATATGTGGAAAGGAATAGAAACAATAAACGTTTTGAGTGAATATTAGTCCAAATTAATAAATATTTAGGAAAAATATATAAGTAAAACATAAATAAGATTCAACTTAAAAATTAATATTTTGACCTACAACAGCAGAGTTTAAAGCTGTTTTAAAAACGGCTTTTTGTTTCTTTAAAAAGCAATATTTCATATAAGGACTATTATGCGCTGCTGTTAAGTTTGTCTTCTTTACATGCTGGTTACTGGTCATTTAGTAAACTTAACAATGGAAATAGTCATTTGACGCAAATAAAAGTTATAGCTACTTTCACACTGTCAAAATGTTTATGAAAACAAGTTTCTTCCTCATTTCTTTGCACATTTAAGAGATATAGTTTACTTGCTTGAAGCGGTTTTGCTGCATCTGTCACGAATACGCTCAACGGTACATCGTTGAGCTGAGATTTATTGTAAGTATTATCGCTGAGAATGGCGTCAGAATTCTTTGTATCGTCGAAGTTAGAGCTCCTAGATACGATTTCCTATCAGCAAGAATTGAAATTTCTTTACTTCCATGCATGCTTTGTGAAGTTAGGTCCTGAGTTTGGTTTCCATCTCACCGATAAAACAGGTTCATATTTCCCATTATAAGTTTAGTAGATGAGCGACCACCAAAACAACGGACGCCGTTGTTCTGGGAAGAATTAGAAACCAAAAACGATAAGCAGTGATTGTTACAACAATAGTTTTTTTTAGCTTGTGCGGTAAACATTTGGCATCGACTCGCAGGAAGCCCCAGATACATAATAGGTAAGGTGTAAAAGTGTTATGTCAGTAGATAGCATATTTTCTCTTATTATAATTTTCGCATCGAAAAACAGCCTTAATATTTGGTGCAAATAACTTTCTCTTCACCATTTTCTCCATTCAGCGAATTTGAGAATGTCTCCACAGATTAGTCTTGATGATCCGTTCAATATAATGTGCAATGAAATATTGTCATGGGTGTCCTTTCAGAAGCAATAGTTTCCTGACATGCAAAATGCTCTTGCAAACTTGCATTGTCACTAAACCTCAAGATGATATTTAATATTTTATTTTTCCTTTCTTAAAGCTTTCTTCTATGTATCTTTGAAAGGTAATATATTGACGCCGATAATTGATAAAAGGTGTCCAGAGAACAAGAAAAAAGCAACTTCAACTACATCTTTAAATTTTAATATTTGTCCATCATAAAAATTATAAATGTCAATGGACTTGCTAGCTTTTTACACTTTTCACATCTTTCCTTCAGTTGTATTTTTATTAAGTATTATCTGCTCAGACATTGTTAAAGAATTACTCTATATAGGAGAATATTATATAGGTCAATATTTTGTAGGAAAATGTTATATAGGTGAATATTATATAGGTACATATGTAGGAGAATAGGTGAATATTAAATAGGTACATATTATGTAGGAGAATAGGTGAATATTATATAGGTACATATTATGTAGGAGAATAGGTGAATATTATATAGGTACATATTATGTAGGAGAATAGGTGAATAGAAAATAGGTACATATTATGTAGGAGAATAGGTGAATATTATTTAGGTACATATTATTTAGGAGAATAGGTGAATATTAAATAGGTACATATTATGTAGGAGAATAGGTGAATATTATATAGGTACATATTATGTAGGAGAATAGGTGAATATTAAATAGGTACATATTATGTAGGAGAATAGGTGAATATTATATAGGTACATATTATATAGGAGAATAGGTGAATATTAAATAGGTACATATTATGTAGGAGAATAGGTGAATATTATATAGGTACATATTATGTAGGAGAATATTAAATAAGTGAATATTTTAAAGGAGAATGTTATATAGGTGAATATTATAAAACAATATTATTGTGTCGCAGAATATTATAAAGGAATATGGATTATTGGTGAATACTATATAGGTAAATATCATTTAGGTGAATATTATGTAGGAGAATATTATATATCATATTTTAATGACACAAATGAATTATTACAAAATATTGACATTCTTGTTCTCTTTCTTTAGTTCCTTTCAACTACAGTTTAATAATCGGAGTGATTACATGTATCGAACGAGATGGTTTTTATGCATGTTATTGAACTTTTAGCACTTTTAATATGTAAGCCCGAATATATATATATATATATATATATATATATATATATATATATATATATATATATATATATATATATATATATATATATATATATATAATGTAGTATATGTGAGATAAAAAAAAATGGAAGATAAAACTTTCATAAAGCATGTGAACGAAATCACACTGAAATTTTGCTGCTACTGGCAGGTCTCCCAGGAAATTATCATTTATATGCTGATAATCGTTGGTTATTCTATTATTCCTAATATCTACAGGCCAGAAGGACAATGCATTTATTATCAGTGCTATAGAGTCATTTTTATACCAACATTTCCGAGGCGAGTAAAACATGACTAACATGTGGAGACAAATATTTGGAGTTTCCACGATAGACCAAAATGATGGATGTACAAATGTCATTTACGCGTTCGCTCACCAAACGATGCCAGAGTTCATCAGCTCCCTTAAGATTTTAAGAATTTCCATGATTGATGGGAATGCAGAAATAGCGGCCTGGGTGATTAAATTTGACTTTCACACCCGCCTGTTTCGTTAGCATGAAGCACATGTTTACATTTCGCACGGCCTTTTGATGCACAGCACGTGCTACCAGTCTGGAAAACATATCTTAGATTATCTTTCCCATTGTGCTTCTTGACCCAGACGCAAAGCTGTTTGTTTCATTGACTGACACAGTTCCTTGTGATTACCTTAATGAAGCGCGTACATTTTCTTTTACTCCATTTAATACACGCGTGATGGCTTATTGTGCATAATATTCTTGGAAATATACATTGGACATATGGAATTTGATTCACCATGGAAGAGGGGGAGTAGGGTCATGGGTTATGTGCATGGGTTGAAGTGAGGGAAGGTGTGGTTTTTAGCAATTTAGCAGGAACGGAAGATGCTTGTTACATTTTTGCCTATACCAATCTCAAGAACTTTAAATGGTAATTATGTTATTGGAATTTTGAAGATTTATAGAAGAGATTTATAATAAATTCCAATTTTTATGAACCCAACGCGTTTTCTGCAATTCGATTGGATGTAAACGGTCAAGTGATAGTAAACTGGAATTTTTACACATCATTACATTCTGAGGACTACTTTTGCTTCCCTGTATCCATGTTATTTGATGTGAAGTTTTATCTATATTAACCCATTACACAATAATAATAGCATATATATAAGACATGAAAAAGGTCAACATCAGCGTCAACAACTGGAAGAACTGTGCTAACAATCACCATGAGTGGCGACTTGCTGTGAGACATGACATTCAGAAAGCCGAGGAAGGAATAATTGCATACCTCGCTACAAAGAGAGCCAAGAGGAAGGCGAACCAACATCAACCCCGACAAGAATCCATCTTCACCTGCAGCAAGTGCAACAAAGATTCCCACGCAAGGGTCTGACTCTTCAGCCACTCGCAACGGTGCAGATAAGGCACCAAAACAGGGAGCTACACCATCGTCTCTCGAAGACGGACGGATGCCAACAACATATATATATATATATATATATATATATATATATATATATATATATATATATATATATATATATATATATATATATATATATAGTTACGCAGCAAAACATACTTTTTTGTTAAACTCAATAAATAAAGTAAAAATTTAAACATTACAAAGCATTAAAGTATTGTGAACTAAATCCATGATTGTCTTTAAAGATATCTCAGAAGTCCAAATGCACAAAGTTCTAATTGAATTCAGTTGATATTTCTATATTTTCCAAATATTGAATGAGTCACTCTGCCTTTAGACTCTAATAAGCTAATGTGGCCATGGCATAATGTTCTGATGTTTTAACAGTCTTTTAATGTATCACAATAATATAATCCACAAATGTTCTTGACTGAATTCAGTATAATTACAAATTAATGATTTAGTCCAAGTGGCATTAATGAGCACTTTGCAATTCTGATGAATAATTTTAAATAAATCCACGCAAATTAAAAAGTGAACACAACAATAATACTTATTCCATTTTGGATGTTAAGTTAGCAGTGAGTAATTCTGAAGTAAACAACATTGATATAAAAAGCACAGACACAATAATAAAGCAATGTTGTAAGTAACTTCGTTTCTAAAATATTTAAAGTTGTCGAGACGATTTGAAACTTATACGTGAAAAAACGTATTTCCTGCACTCCCATACAAAAAAACACAACATGTTTTGATCCAGTGATAATGATCTGAATACTGAGTCTATAATTATAGAGAAATATTAGCAACGTAATATGTTCTTTACAAAATAAATATCACTTGTCGGATAGACCATCTCTCTCTCTCTCTCTCTCTCTCTCTCTCTCTCTCTCTCTCTCTCTCTCTCTCTCTCTCTCTCAAAACCGAGATAATCATCACGGAAACTTTACATTGAGAGTGTGCAACTCGTGAACTCCAAAAGTGTGCGTACAGTCAGAGAATATTATCGATTCTGTACGCTCCATTATGTGCTTAAATTTTCTAATGTAGAAGTAATAAAATGAGCCAGTATTCATTTCTTCAAATCATTCATGCATATAAATATATATATTTTTCTTTAACTTGTGTATTTCCCATTTTCTCCCTTACCTTACCATGTATGTAAGAGAGTCCTCGTTTTATTTACGACCTCTGATCGATTTTTTAAACTCAGTTCAAGCTAATACTCTCGTTTACGTTTGGGTCTGACGCCATGTTCAGCACTTGATAGGTTATACAATGGCGGACAGCATATTTCGTGCTGGTAGAACTCGGAAAAATCAAAGAATCACCGACCCACGGTAAACTAGTGACAAACAGTCTCACACACACCCGCTGATCGAGCCTGAGACTCTAACGCATGCATAAGGGATCTATAAAAACCACTCGGTAACCCGAGCCCCTGATGACAATGCTAACGATTATCATGAAATGTAAAATAATCTGTATTTACATGATATTATATGTCCTTGATTTTTCTGCATTACCCAAAATATATATTATCTGTACCGCCATCATATAATTTGTAATTATTTTATTATGTACCCCATTATCCAACACCAAGAAAGGTAAGACAGTTATTTATATATACAATAGAGACAGCTCCAGTGGTCTAAGTGGTTAAAGCATCGACCCCGGATGCGAGAGGTCGCGGGTTCGAAACCAGGCCGAGTAATGCCAAAGACTTATAAGAACGGTACTTACAGCTACCTCACAGGGTGCTCGGCTTTAAGAGGTTAGTGTTATGACTGGTCGGGCTGGTTTCAGGATAATGTGATTGGGTCTATCATGATGCTACATGTCTGCGGCATGATGCTCCAGTGCTAGACCTCGCTATAAACTGCCACACTGGAGATAGTGTAGCGATATGATTGAAAAATTGTTTAAGCTACCTTAAAAATCCAACTCAAACGCACACACATTATATATAATTTTCTTCCTCTCAAACCTAATGTTACGCTTTTGAGCCGCATCTGTCCAAGTGGCCTTTAATTTTACGATTTGACGCAACTTGTGTGCGAGTAATTCAGATTTTACTTCCATTCATGCAAAACGAAAAAACAAAATGAATTTCCATATGTAACCCAAACGTTTCTACTGTCATATATCGTGACTATACTCAATTTGTGTCATTAGAAAGCGTGACATTTAACCCTGTCTTGTCATATAATTCGTTTGATAAACAATAAATTTGTGATAAGGTCAAATGTTGTGATTGAATTGATAAGGTTGTCAGAAACTTTATATTCTGTAATAAATAATGAAATTGTAAGACAACATATTCTCGTAGTGTACATAAGTATAACATGATGCCTGCACTAAATATGGCTTCTAATAAACTTTCACGACAAAAAGAGAGTTGCATGAACGAAAATTACAAGCCGACATAATGAAGATAAATGGGACCCAGGAAAAATTGTTTGTCAGGATCAAACGTAAAAACGCAAAGCAGAACTTGGATCAGAGAATACTTTAAAATAATTACATAGCAACTCGAACAGATTAAAATCGTAAATCAGACTATCAATATCTGGTCCGGAATTTTATTTTTAAAGCTGGAGCAGAACACTAGTGTCGACCAAATCTGGTAAGGACTATTTGAAAACATCAATAATAACAACATTTTCATGAATTCCGAAACTTCCCGTAATAAAAGTTTAAGCTGGTGTATTATCACATATTTCTTTGAATAATAAGAAATAAGTGTCTAAAATATATTTTTAAAACTGTTCTATGACCATTTCAAATTCTTCAAATTTAATGTTACAATTTCTTCTTAAGTTATTAATTATGAATTAATAACTGGGTGTGATAATTAGTTTTAACCCTGCTGCTTTCTCCGTTACTTTATGCCTGTTAGATTTTGGTTATGTTGAGAAATAGAATTTCCTAACTTTCATTGCAATGATTGGCGTTACATGCATATATTGCAACAATACAATAAACTCATGTGATTTTTTTAAGGCTAAACCTTATCCATGTTATGCAACGTTTCTTTTTGAATTTCTTAAACATAGGACTTGGAGATTTACACATATTGGTTACTTTATTACAAAACTGTGCTTAAAGTGTTCTCAAAAGTCTTGCAAATAGTATAAGAAAATGTTCATAATTGACCTGTCAAAAGAAAATACCCCTGGGAATGAGAACTAAATGTCTGGGTTTTACAAATACTGCATAAACGATGACTGGATATGAAAATGGTAGTGTTGAACGATCTATAGGTCGGTATGCAAGTTTATTTTTTTATAATTTTAAAATATAAGTTATAAGTTATATAAGTAAGTGTCATTGTATGGGAAAGTATGGGAAAAGGAATATGTTGCTAAAAGTTGATAAACTAATAAAAGAATTGGTGTTTGAAATTGCGTCATATTTAAACAGTTTGAAGTTCATAGTCTCCTCTACACAAAGAAAAGTATGCTACTGATTGAATTATTTTCAGTAAAACACAAATATTGAGATCAACTCAGTTTTCATCAATTGAAAGAATGCGCACTGATTTAAGAGATATCGAAAATGGCTAAAGATTGACCAATGTATCATACATCTTTACATTTTCTTTCATATGAATACTTTTGCAATTAATAATATTTTATAACCTTCTTCCTATTTCATGATTTAAGAAGAAACAGTACTCGCAACAAGTTACACCATAGTGATGACGTCATAATGCAATAATCGCGTCAGTTCAGGTGGCGCTCACCAGTTATTATGTACTTTTGAGAGAGTGATGTATGTAAGGTGAAGTTGTTTGCATTTTAAACATGCACAGTGGAGAGAATGTTGGCATACCTATATACTACTTTCATGTAATGTGGATGAAATTTCTTTGGATATTGTACTTTTGGAAATTTTAAATGATCTTAGGACACTGCTAACTAAAATGACTGCTCCCTTGTGCTCCAAAAATCAACCTAAATTTGTCTAAAGTACACTATTCTTGGCAGCTATTAAAATATGGAAAATTAATTTTGCTAAACTAGATAATACCAGCTTCTAAAAGAGCAATGACTGAATTACCAAATACATAAAATGTAAAAAAAGTTATCGGCTCTTTTTTTACAATTTAACTCTGAAGTTCGAGAAGTGAAAATGAGCAAGTAGAGCTAGCACTTTTTTGAAAGGTGCACATCTGGAGTAAGGCCAAGCTGTATAGTCTCTAACCCATATTACACCCATCAATCATACATCAAAATAAAGAGAATTAAAGGTTCTTTGAACAATACCTAAGATATACAAAATCTCTTTCAAATAACCAGTATAACTAGTGAGGAAACCCGGGGAAACTCTTTTTCTATAAAATTTTAACCCTATGCTAAATACGAAACTGTAGAGCGCCACCTCAATCTACGTAGCAAACATTGGAAACTAATATATTTAACTGGTTTCAACCCGCCAAGTATATTCCAAATAGAGCTATATAAAAAATTTGTTTTGTCGCAAGCAGAATTTCACTCTTTCGCATGGACAATTGTGGACATAATCTCTATAGTAAATTGGCTCACCCCTGTCTCCTACAATTATACCTAAAAGAACAAAATAGTATAAGAAAGTGTTCATAAATGTATTGTAAAATAATATAAAAGATGTTGGTACTATTGTAAAATACTTTACACCGTGCTCTTTGTACGGCCCCCAAATAACTTCCGGAAGAGGAAATGTGGTACAATTAGTATTTTGTTCTTTCAATGTAATATTTTATATCCCCATTCAAAATAAATGGCGGCTATTTATGTTGATCTCTATCAACCAGTGTATTAGTTTTGTTGCATAAACCGGTACATTCTAAGTGAATTTTTATGCACCATGGCTTAATATGCATTTGATTCCAGATTAAAGCTGAGTTTTAATTCCCAGTCTAATTAATCCCTGGTCTATCTGATAATCTTGATAATTGCAAATCCGGTATTTTGTTGTCTCTTTAGATGGATCATCACGAAAATTCGCCAAGTCACTTCAGCGTGAGATCTGTCTCCCAACCGCTTAATTAGTAACACGTTTATAGAATTTTCTTCTCGCTGGTTAGAATATAGAATTACAGACAGACTGACGAACGAATGCACTATTTCATGAAGTCACTGATAGATGGCTGGAGAACCGAATAGATAAAAGAGTGGATGAGTACAAGGATGGCAGCAGGTATCAAACATGCATAGCTTTTCTTTCACAGCGCAGGGATAAAAATGGCAGCTGAGTATCGAGTAGGTTATCACTAAAGTTTAATGAAACAGAGTTCATGGAGTTAGGTATTTCAGCACTTTTCGACTTTCTTATTACCATATTAAAGACGTAATATTATTCGTAATCTGTCTGGGCGCTTTCAGTGGCATTGAGACTTAACGAATGTCACTCGATCGTTACACCAAATTAAATATTTATTCCCCGATTTGTAGAGACACGACCAATACAGTATATCCCATTGATTTTCTTACATACAAGTTCCCTCTGAACGCACAGGACAGTCAACTAATGTAAAGTATATAACATTCATTTCAAGTACATTGGCTTCAGCAAAGACATCGCCTGTGTCAAGGATTTACTAAGATAATCGTAAAATTACTGACAAAGAACATTGCTGAATTATTTTTAATTTTTTTAGCTAACGCTCTCGACTAGGTCCGAGTCTATCTCAAAGGCAAAGTCACAAAACAAACAATAAACAAAGAATGAAACGTCGAATTTACACAACTTGGGTAATTATGGATCTAATAGACATATTATTTGAAATTTGTGGATGTTGCTCATTAATGGTTTGAACATCGATCATGAAATATCAGTCTAACTGGCATTGACTTACAAAGAGGAGCAACAGTGCCAGCTGTTTCTTAGTATAAAGAGATGGAGCCGTAGATTACATCCTGGATAATTTGTTGTGTCTTTATTAATAACAACCAAAACAATATTAAAGAGAGTTCAAAACACGTCAGCCATCCTGGCATATTTTCAAGCTTTATCAAAGAAGAGAAAGAGGACATATACTCACTTACAACAGAACATATACATCTGATTTATAACTTTTATAACTTATTTTATAAATATTTACTGAATAATTTACATTTCCAGAAACGAGGTAAGATAAATTTACCAATTGACTGCTTTATCACCTTTTAGGCATTTACTTTTTTCAAACAACGACTGAAAATATATGTTTCGAATCTAATTAAATACGAACGCTATATAAACAACATGCACTTGTTGTCTAGACCTGTCTGTAATTGTTCCATACTTAGAACATGAGAAAATATTTGCCTCAGAACAATATGCCATAATGTATTATGAGGCAATTACAAATCAGAAGGAGAAAAATACAAGTAAACATAGTCCATAAATAAGTAATAATAGTTAGGCATGTTAAATATCCGTATTTAATCACTTATAAGACGAGTCCAACTGCAAACTGCACAGATCCAGATCTGTTGTAGCATAAAGCGCCGGCAGAACTTGCTCTGTGCAGTTTCCTAGGAGTGATCAGTAGATCAAATAACATAGACCATAATGTACAGGCACTTTATGCGACGGCAGATCAAAATCTTTGTTTTTCAGTTTGAATCTACTTATTAGTGATTATATACGGTATCAACTGAGGTATTATTTATGAAATTGTCCTTTTCAACTTATATTGTTCATACCTTGAATTCAAATTTCGTATGTTTTATTCTGCTTTCCAGACTGAAAGTTTAAGTGTGCAACGTGCACACTTTCTTAGGACAAAAGCCGCTTAGCCTTTGAATTACTCGATTCGAAATTCCAGTCGTTTTGTTCCCGGCAACGGCTAAACTAGGGTTGTTGAGCAATCAACGAGATATATTTGAAACTTGTATTTTATTTTGAATGCCATATCAGTCTAATGGTATCGGAACTTATTCTCTGCGCGATTCCAAGTACAAAGCTATTGGCAAGCCACCTAGCCCGATCTGGTATCTATATACTCGTGAATACTGGCTCCTTGATTACGGGTACGAATTTAAAGACTGAGTTGATACAAATAAAAAATATGGAGTTCACTGGTCAGCAGAAAAATGAAGATTAATTAGACGGTCTCCTTTGAAGACCTGGGGACTTCACTTTAAAGCTGCAACACTCCTAAAAAGGTGTCGATATCAGGTAATCATACCGTATGTACTCTCTTATAAATAGAGTCATACCGTATGTACTCTCTTATAAATAGAGTCGAACTGCAAAGATACTCGTCTACCATAGCATAACGTGCTTTCAGAGCATGGTCTGTTTTGCTTATTATACTAACTGCTTATAACAAATTGAAAAATCCAGATATGCAAGAGCATGATGCGACAGCAAATCTGGGTCTTTGCAATCTGCAGTTCGACATGATCGTCTTATAAGTGAGTACGTAAGGTATCCTGCTAGAGAGCTTTAGTTTCTAGCAGAGGCAAATGATTACACATTATGACCAGTTTCATCAAAATCGTGTAGATCAACAATTGCCTATGTTGATTAAGGATCATGAAAATGCAGGGAATTAATTCGAAGTAATTCATAGCCACTTTCGTGAAAGTTGGACAAGACTGATATTCAAAACTGTTTGCCAGCGAAATATATCTTTATGAGCGAAGGTGATGACAAATTGCTTGCTAGTAATGCAAATTATATCAAACTATTAACGTGACAAAATGTGTTCAATTTTACCGAAAATAACGAACAGTTTTGTGGAATTGATACATGCGTGATAGAAATCTACGTCGGAAGAACTGAACCAAGATATAAGACAAGAACGTGATACCAAATCAAAGCTGTTTTATTTCGTTCCATTGACATCGATCTCCTCATGAATTTGTAAAATCTTTAAGGATGTACATTTTCGTTCAAAAATGGTTGCAAAATGTTGACTTTGTGACCGTTTGAAGCAGCAAATGACAAGTATTGTGCCATTTAGTCGGGTGACGTTGTTTCCGTAATGAATGTCAGAGAAGCTGATAGTGTATCTGTGACTAAGGTCACTTATCTTTGTGCCTTTATGTAGTTTTTGCTGTGATCTACCACAACACACACACACACACACAGAGTAACTTTTGTGATTTTTAGGAATTTTGCTGCTTATATGGTATCGGTTTTATAATTTATTATTAAAAAAGAAAGATCGCAATCAATCAAACGCTTGCAAATCAGAGATGGTGGTTCAATCACATCGTTGGTTGTAACATTTTCCTCTAAACGTGTTGCATCATAAAGATGGCTGGAAAAAGGAGATTATTTGTATTAGTTTACTAGAGTATAAAGAATATATTTTATAAAAACAAGTAGAGAAGGGCGATACTTTTTCTTATTTGTTTGAATGCATGTGCCAAATGCAGTACATACTATGGCATGTGGAGTGTCTAAGTTCAAGACGGTAATGATGATTAAGAAAGAGTGTATTATGTCTTGTTTTATATCAGTGGTGAAAACGTCACGGATTTACAGGCGGTAACGCCATCGAGAAAATTATAGTCATTATAGTCGTTTTATAAAATTTCACATACAAACATTAAACTCAACAGAGTATTTCAAACGTATTTGATATTCTTACGTATATGTAATTAAATTGCTTATGTGTTAATTTTAAAATGCTTTTGTATTTTGATTTTGTTTCAGTGCAGAACTTAAAAAGTATTTCATTGACATTATATTTAGCTGAACTCGTTCAGACACTTGGTTGTATAAAGTTTAAATGACTGGTCAGTATCAAGGACATGCATACATTACTTGCGTGATCACCATGTGTCATTAACATTTGGACGCACGTGTGCAAGTGCCATGTGTAGAGTGATCATAAGACATATCATAAGTGTCAAAAATGACGTTTTAGTGGCGTTTAATACTCAATATCACTGATTTTGTAATTCAGTCATAAAAGTACCTTCAAGAGATCCAAATTGGTGTTATTCTTTACTTAAGAACAGTTTATATTCTTTGGAAAATAAGTGCTTTAGAAACTTTAGAAGCGGATATTCAGTGGAATTTATTCAGAGTGCTAAAGCAAGAATATTCTTTTGCGATTCATAAAATTAAACGTGGAACATTTAACACCAATACTTCATTCGTCTGACGACATCGTCCGCCATCTTTGAACTTCGCTGGGATTCTAACTTGGATTTATTTAGGACCTTTTAGTGATAGGACTTGTGTGTTTCAATACTGGGATTAATTGTTGGATTGTGTTCACATACTGTAAGTCATTTTTCATATTTTGAACTTTGATTTGTAGGAAAAAAAAATTATTTTTGTTAAAATTTACAAAGCTTTTTGGCTTCACTCCTTTATTTGTTACTTTATTCAATATCATATGAAACTTGTTTATGCGTTCCGAATTCCGTGCTGACCAGAGACCACGCTCGTAAATCCAGAGTGGCCCCGCCAAAGTTATCCAAATCGGGCTCGTGTTTTCGACGGCCAATGATATGTGTTACACCTAAGGAATGTGTTTATGATTACGTTATAAAGACACGAAAAGGAAGAGCAAAGTTTCTCCTCGAGAAAGATGGTGTTGTCTATCGACATATGATTATTTTAAATTTAGAAAATATTGAATATGTAAAAAAAAATTAAAATAAAGTTATGTTTGCAGCCTGAGAGATAAAGGACAATAGATGACAAATGTAGATTTTATATTTATACATAAACCAGATCCGTCTAAATATGAAACAATCAATGTCTTTAAGTACGACAAAATTAAATATCTGCAACTACATTAAATGACTGCACTATACTTTTATTCTTTTTCCAAAGAATATGTTTGCCGTATGTTATCCATGCCACATACACAATGTTATTTCGGCTCTCAAGAGTACCGCATCATATCTTTTTCTCTTTTGTTCCAATACTATTTGACTAAAACAAAACGCACTTTAGTACAGAGAACGACTGTAAACATGCCAAATATGGACTCTCTTCTTCCGCATTCACGTATGTTGGAAATGACATAGGGTAACGTCGACCTAATCCAGTCCTTGATTGGTGTGTCCAGAACTTTAATTTCTGCAAATCAAAATGTTCACCTTTAACACTGCAGGGGTAAACTTGTTGCGGAACGTAAATGTATTTTTAAGACATTGATAGACAAGAGTCCTGAAAATGAATTTAAGGGAAATACAGCGGAATTATATCGTGTAATTCTGTTTCACTCTGGGTTCGTGTCATTTAAGGAATAATTTCCCGCCAATAATAGGAATCCACTTCTAGCATCAAATGGGAAAGTGATGAGTAAACTTGGAAGTAGTGGTGTCTGACTTAGTTTTATTGGTTATATCACTTCACTGCCCTAAAACAACCCTGGAAAAATATTAAAAGTTATATCCATTATTTTTCTAATTTCCGTGTATGGTCACATACAAAAAATAATTTTTTTTTTACTTTTATCTGAGAAATCTTGAAATTTGTCAATGTGGGGTCAGTATAACTCATTATACTCAGGTGTCATATTTGCAGCAAATATCAGATTTATAGCAGTGATCAAATGATCCACTTTCCTTATTTATCTAAGGTCCATTGCAACATAGCCGTAAGATTTCAAGGGGCAACTATTGGCTAAAGGAGACTGGAATATTCGCACAAAAATGTTGAGACGGAAAGCTAGAGAAGTATTTTTAGATGTCAGTTACAGGTAAAGTCTTAATATCCTGATAGTTTTACTTTCAATTTCTCATGCCAATTGGATGACGTATGTATGTGTGTATGTATTTATGTATGCGTGAATGTATGCGTGTATGGATGTATGGATGTTGGGATTGGGTATGTATGTATGCATGCATGCATGCATGTATATATGTATGTATGTATGTATGTATGTATGTATGTATGTATGTATGTATGTATGTATGTATGTATGTATGTATGTATGTATGTATGTATGTATGTATGTATGTATGTATGTATGTATGTATGTATGTATGTATGTATGTATGTATGTATGAGTGTCATTTAAATTTTTTTAGAGGCAATCCTCTTTTGCTTTACATTCTCTATATGGAAAACTGAATATCAAAAAAAAAGAATGCTACATGCGTAATGATGCTAAACTGTATGGTACAATATCGATTGGAGTGTAAATATAGAACGTTACAACATCAATCCAATTATTGAATGTGACATTCAAGCCAATATATTTTGATTGGTCCGATTTAAACTTTATTTCAAGCACAGGCAGAAAGACAAACGTATGGTACAAGAACGGATGTTGCAACAACTGGATCTTCTGCCTGCACATTACTGGCTATCCTCCCACCATTTTTCATTTTACCTTCAGTACGTTAATGTATTAAATCATTGTGTATATTAATAAAATGTATTTGATATTGGTCATTTTCAGACGTGACAGGGCAGACTTACGAACAAAAAACTGGATACTATCGCGAGATCTCCAATCGAAAACCTAAATCAGTCATCATCTGTTGATATCAAATCTCATCATCTGTTGATATCAAATCTATCTAACCACCGCCCACTGAATATTAAGACTGCTATCATTTCAAAACACGACTGGAATAATACCAGTGAAAATATAATATGATACTGTATTATATTAAAATGATATTGGTTTATTCTCAATAATCACGTTATGTAGGTCAAAAATATAATTAAGGTTTATTTTGGTAAGAAACGGTAAAATGTAATCTAAGCGTAATGACGAGTAAGAAACCTATATTTCAGCGCACCTGCCAATAAATTGATAAGACTTTTTAAACTAGCATCTGTCTAATGTCATGCTATTAATCTCATTTATATTATCTGAAATTAAACATAGACATGCTGCAATATATATATATATATATATATATATATATATATATATATATATATATATATATATATATATATATATATATATATATATATATATATATATGTATCCCAAAATTAACACTTTAGAGTCCATGATGACTATACGATGATATTAATGCATCAATGTAGAGTCTCATTTGGGAAACTCTGCATGGAATTTTGATAACAATTGATGTTTAATTTACACTTAAAAACATATTTCTGAAATATATTCAATAGTTTGTACCCATGGATTATTTACTCTTTTTTTGTATTTCTTCCTTTCGAGATTAGAAGCAACGGTTTGGAGTCAAAATTTTTATGTGATAAAGAAGAACGAGTCAGACTTGCAATGATAAAGATCCGTGATTGAAGACGGCACGTGAAGCGACAGACATTCCAAAGGCTTCATCCAAACTTAACGTGAAAAGTTGGCGTTGTAAACAAGCCCTCGTTTAAACACGGAACGTCGTGTTTAAACTGTATTCCTGCTATTGTAGAAATATTTCCTTGAAAGAAAAGCCTTGGTTTCAAAGGTATTTACTGTAGCATGTCTTCTCAGACATTCATTGTTGAATGTCCGTCTTAGTTATGTCTGATCGTGCCACATATATTTACATAGTGTAAAAATTATTCGGACTCCTAATTTAACTATCCAGAAGTTTTCAAAGTCTGGAGAGTTCACAGTGAAAATAAACAGGAGTCTTCGCTTATTGTATATTGTTGCATGTTATTGGTTGTGATTATCATTAAATTTAACGTCAAGAACCTGAGTGCGACAATGAATTCATAGAAGACATTTACATGTATCATGTCGTGATGTGATGTCGATTTGCAACTGTTACTAGTCTAGTTATTAAAATATGTAACAGAAAGAAATGAAACCAACATTTCAAGTAAAACCAAGTTGTTCAAGAATCACTTACAGTAATGTGAATTAAATACCAAAACTATCGAATTTTCTGAATGAATTTCAATAGTATTGACTATCGTATATCATAATAATGTAATCTAGAATGTAATTGAAAAAGTTCACAAAACTCTTACATAATCTATAAGTTCAAACGTCAATGAACACGTTAGTAATTCCAATGAATATTTTAAATAAACAATTCATCTCAAATTATATCTGACAGTTTGGTCTTAAACAGGAATTACTTTTTTTTATCTTTATACACATTTTCACTTGACCTACAACAATGTAATAAAATATGAAGATTTCCAACGGAAAACCTATCTTTAATGCAAATAAGATTAGCCTTGAGCTCTTGATATGCAGACAGGTTTAACAACTTACAATCATGGACAAAAGTTATCTATGAAAACAGTATGTTTACAAAGTGCAATCATGGACAAAACTTTAGCATCCGATAAAATAAATATTCATAACACTTCGATAAGATCTCCATGGATTTATACATCAATTTTAGAATGAACAGAGCGGTTAAAACTGAATAAAATTTATGGTTTTTTTATTACGTCACAACATAAAAATATGGTTGATGGAGATACATTGTATGCACCGAAAAGGGTTGTTTGTACAACTATAGTACATGCATTGCCCAATATCTTTATTTGTATCTGTATCAGCTATTGCAACAGGTCGGGTCACAACCGTCAAGAAACAATATATATATATATATATATATATATATATATATATATATATATATATATATACATATGTGTGTGTGTATATGTATGTATGTATGTATGTATGTATGTATGTATGTATGTATGTATGTATGTATGTATGTATGTATGTATGTATGTATGTATGTATGTATGTATGTATGTATGTATGTATGTATGTATGTATGTATGTATGTATGTATGTATGTATGTATGTATGTATAACAAGTATTTTAACTTAAATACAGATTTTGCAAACGTGACCTAAGTTAGGAAGATATGAAGGTATCAGCATAAAAGACTGAGTATTACTAATAAGCTGATTTGTTTCCTTCCTGACAATACCCTAAGCAGCTTTTAGACTAGTGTAAGCACGTCCGCCTACCTGATTTGTACTAAAAATCATGCACACATTTAAAATTCACAACGTATGAATACGGTCAACATTCCATTACTATCACGAGAATCTCATTGCATAGAGAACAGGTTATAAGGTGTGATATAAATTTAATATACTTATAGGCGAATGTGGGTTATCTTACAGTTGGATGAAAATCGTTTTTTATATTTCCACATCTGGTAAAATATAAAAGGTCTCTTTAAAGTTTTGACACCCATTTAACGGAATTCATGTTTAGTTGCTACGATAATTTTTTGTCTGGAATACAAACAGATTAATATAATTGAATTGAAAAGGGGTTATAAAAACTTTAATTTGTTTCTACTAATAATCAAGCTGTTACTTTACATTAAGTAGTCTTCGAAAAATTCATAATGCAGAGCAATGGAAAATACCTTCATCAAAATAAATCGACGACTTATGAATGAAGCTGAATCACTTAAATATGCAGTAAATGATGAAATCGTGATAAAAATAAAACTGAAATTTAAGTAAAAAACGAAAACACAATTAGTATATGAGGAGGTTTCGTCCAGAGAACTGTGCAGTAAACTTCTCACAGAAATAAATTGTACGAACATGTGTTTGTGTCTACGATTTGGATCTTTAATGTCGCTTTAAAAACGTTTCAGTCATATCGCATCGATGTATGCAGTGAGGCAGTTTATAGTGATGTCTAGCACTGGAACATCATGCCGCAGACATGTATTATCATATTCCACCCCGTCACATCCTCGCACCAGGCCGTCCAGTCCTAACACTAACCTTTTAATGCGAAGCGCCTAACGAGGCAGCTGTTAGTACTATTTTTATGTCTTTAAACCATGCGAACAAGACTTTTCTACTATAAATACTTAGATATGAAAATATTGCCATTTATTTGCAAATAAAAGTTTTGATATTTCAGATAATGTAATTGTAGCAAAAATGTATCCCATGTTTGGTAGAATCAAAACAATATTTCAGAAACAGGGCACGTGATCAAGCATCAAAATAAATGATGATGATGATGAATAAAAGATAAAAAAAACATGTTGAGGATTTATATTTTAGAAATCATTTAACATTTTTCATTATTTATGTGTTTCTTCACATATAAACATAGCATACATTTATCTATAGTCTTAACATTGTTGACTCTGATTGGTCACATATATCCAATTATAATTGTCACAAAAGAGTCAATCAGCACACGGCACCTTTGAAACAAAATGTGATATTGTTTCGAAGTCATTTCAAGGATCGAAGGAATTTCTGCCAATATATCATACATGAGCCCTGCACGCGCATAATTATATTTGTGCTTTTAAAATCTGATGTAAAATATTTGAGCCTTACTTTGTTTGCTGGCTGTCGAAATCTGAAAGGAAAATGTACTGTGTTCTGTGTTAGCGGTCAAACCACTGTTTAAGTGGACTTGAACTGATAAGCTTTGTAATGCTTCCCGTCATTATCGCCTGGAACCTATAAAACATTCTACGCCCCTTAATCTTTTGAGACTGGCAAATTTATATTTCAATCCCACAGACAGCGTTTTATCACAGAAAACGAGAGTCTCTATACCTGTGATGTTCATGCCTGAAATCTTTAACATATTCCGTTGGGAGTTTTGCTATGTTTTTTTTTAATTCCGTGAAACGTGCCATGTGTGTCAGGCATACTTCGATTACTTGCCAAATGGCCAGTTATATGAACTTTAAATATAAATGACAACGCTGTTGGCAATATAAATATTAGAGAAATACGAATTTGACAGCGCAAACAGAAGGAAACGTTTTGCCAATATGGTCATTTTGTTTCATTTCTGGTAGTCAGTGTTGGAAATGGCACCTGTTTAAGAATGGTTTTATTTTGCATGCGAGCTAGAAATTGCACATTTCAATTCAAGCTCGAATTCGTATCATTCAATACAAGTTCGAACTTGTATCATTCAGTCTAAGTTCGAACTCGTATCATTCAATTCAAAATCTAGATAGGATTATGCTGAACATTTTTGGAAAGAAGAGTTTCAGCAACTTACATATTGTGCAAGGTAAGAAAGTCATCAGTGGAAGGAAGGAATCCATTGACTATAGATGCTTTTAATGCAACATTACAAGATGTTCTTTGAAGCATACTATATAATTACACACACACATACACACACACACACACACACAAACAAACAATTCTAATTTTCCTTATCTGAGATGCATTTACTACTTTTGTTTAATCTTTTTAAATCACATTTGTTTCTGGTTTATCATTCTATATATGCACCTATTTAAATATCTTTTTTTTTGTAAAAAAAAATTCCCAATAAATGAATGGGTTTGGGTTCTTGTAAAATATTGGGTCTTTGAAAAGAAACTATTGGCTTTAAAAAATTAAAAAGATTTTGAAAACGTTTTGTTGTTAAAATAATGGCAATGTAAAATGTATAATTGACTTTTGTCCATTTGTGTAGGCTTTATTTTGTCTTTGAAATAATTACTTAGATATTTTACTTTGAGTACCTTGATACCATTGCAATCTTGGTGACTTGCAATTTGTTGTTTTTTTTTGTAATGGTGATTCACATTTTGTATGATGTGCAACTAATAAACACAGAGAGTGTCACAATGATTATGCTTTTTTAAATCGTCTTCCAAAATTGTCTTCTTGCGTAATCTCTGTCTGTCTGTCTGTCTGTCTGTCTGTCTGTCTGTCTGTCTGTCTGTCTGTCTCTCTCTCTCTCTCTCTCTCTCTCTCTCTCTCTCTCTCTCTCTCACACACACACACACGTTTACACACATAAGCGATATTTTAAGCCATTTAGTAATTTAATCACTCACAATAAAGGATTACTTATTTAACAAATTTAAATGAGAAACAAGACGATATTTCGAGAAAATATTATTGAAAGACAAAACCAGTCCAAAGAGTGAGTTTAAAATGGATTAGCCAAACGATATATTTTCCTATTAAAAAAAAACTTCAAAGCGATTTTTTCTGTATTTATTGGACATTGTTTCGGATTTTTATTGCTTTCTTTAGAAATGAATAGTGGTATGAGTTTCTCTGATACGCGATCAATATTTCCACCTAACATACCTGCTCGTCTTACAGCTCATACATGAAAATCCGTTGGTTTGAGATATCAGCGTCTCATGCTCTAACGATTGGACATCCCTTTCCATGACATGGCGATCAACTAGTTAATCCAGCTAACTCTAATCAGTTATTTTTGAAATAAATGATCTATTTTATTGTTGTTTGGTTAGAAAGCTTTTTAGTTTTAAGTGAAAAATGTAATTTAATACTTTTTCTGATTTTGCAGGGTTTAGAACGTGATTGGCTATTTGATACCCATATAAGCATACTGCTGTATTAATTAGAATATTTTCATCTTGGTACGGTAATTCCTTTCTTTATATAAAAAAATAATTTTTAATTAAACCCATATATAACCTATGGCTTTAAGTCATTAGCAAAAATGAGAGTAAATTAATAAAATAAAATATAAAAAACAGTCATGCATGTAATTATATTGTTATACAATTTACCAATTTAAAAAAAATAAAAAAGAAAGAAAGAAACATTTTATACAATTTTATAAAGTACATTGATATTAAGGTCTTTAAGATACAAAATATCTAACTTATGAATCCAAAAATGTTTCTTTTATGAATATATTCATGTTTCCATGCACATTAACTATTGGCACAAAAGAAAAAGCGAGTAGAGAGTGAAAATTAGTATTAAAATGTGTTGAAATATTAGAGGCAAACTGAGGAGATCTACAATTTTTATATGAAGGCGATGATTATTCCTTCTCTTAGAAACTTGTTGAGGTGTTCGTTTAACATACTGCATGATACATTTATTTTACAGGTTATCAAATAAATCACATAAATCGATACTCATTTAGTGTTATAACGTAGATAAAATAATCTTTTGTATTAGAGCTATTAAAAGAAGTTCTTTCTCTTATGTTTGCACATTGATAGCACCGGTGTCTATTACATTTAAATCATGAGAATTGTTTTGCTATATTTTCTGTCTGTTTAATTATAATTAGAAAATCTTGCAAATTCTTGTCTCTTCTATAAACAAGAATTATTTGTTTTTTTTTTTATTTTTAAAAAGTCATTTTACGCTTTTTTATTTCATAAATTTAGGAGAATCCAATATTTTTTAATTATACGACCTATATTAGGTAAGGAAGGATTATATTGTTTTGTGAAATAAATTCAAAAAGAAGATAAAAAACAGACGGAGAGAGAAGATGACAAGACACAGAAAGGGGAAAGAAATGTAGGCGTGTAAATGTATGCAAAGAACACGCATGCTTCTTATTCATAGTGGAACAGATGTGATACATGGTTTTTCTTTATTAACCTGATCAAGGTAGGAATTACACGAAATTTTGAGGAAAATGTTATTATTGGAGGAAAATGTTATTATTGGAGGAAAATGTTATTATTGGAGGAAAATGTTATTATTCGAGGAAAATAATATTATTCATATAAAGCATGAGTCAAGGAATAATGCTTAAGTCCCTTTCTGAAACATGAATATTCAATCAGTTGTGTTCATAATATAATTTTCCATTTATCAACTTTTATCAGTTGAAGAAGCTTTATAAAATATGGCACAAAAATCTTCCTTTATCATATCTACGACTGTTTCAATCCCTCACAACATATAATAATTTAACTTTAAATACATTTTTGCATTGTAATACAACACTTCCGTCTGCAGTAAAACAATTGCATTTTCGATGCCGTTCATATATTGGTCGAAAAGTCAAAAAGATTTATTTAAGTGTATATGATACGAGATTTCATTATTCTTGCCTTTTACTTACTCCCTATCTGCCCAGAGCGGTCGAGCGGTCTACAGAACTCGCCTCAACCGATCACAGTCATCTCACCTCTGTCCTCGCGGGTTTAAGTTTTAGGCGCGGCCAATGTAGGCTTGTGAGAAAACTTGCCAGTAGTTTCTCATGGGTCGGTGGTTCTTACCGGGTGTTTTCTCGGGTTCTTCCTCCACCATTTATCATGGCCGCCATGGATAGCCTATCAAGTGCTGAAAAATGTCGTTCAACCCATATCATCAACAACGACTTTCACATACATCCTCGTTGTTCATGTTCCTTTTTGACGTGCATCGACTAAATTCTAATGTTTGACCAAGAAACTGCTCACTTTGAATGTTGAGTAACTTATCACTGAAACGTTATATCATCCGGCATAACTTGGATTTTGTCATTAAAACTTAATACCATCTGGCATAATTTTTCCCTCATTGATACTTAATATCATCCTCACGTATTTATTTATTTATTTATTTATTTATTTATTTATTTATTTATTTATTTATTTATGGAATTTCTGTATGGTAACAGGAAAATAACACTATAAGCCACTGGTTTTCCTTCTTGTTCTGACCTTCTATATTGTACCTTTTTTAATCTCCAAATATAAAGTCATGAAATTAAATAAGTATAAACTACACTAATATCAACTTTAATAAAACAATCCTTTAATAAGTTCATAATTAAATCTAATACTCCGATAGCCTGGGTTCTTCGTTGAGATTCTGAATTAACATGTTTACCTTTGTCTTGGAATCTAAGTTGTTGGTGTAACTGCATTTCTTCTTGATCAATTGTAACTTGTCTTTTAGAAAAACCCGAGATAAGTGACAATCCCAGATTAGAAGTGACATTTTTTTCAGGATCTAATATACACAGGGAATAAAGATTCTTTTGACCGTTTGGCATTTTAAAGTAATATATTTGTAGATTAAGTTGTACGTAAATCTTCAATTGCATCTATTTAGGGTTTGGACAATTTGTGATTGTTTTGGTAGGAAGCTTGCAGAACACGTGCCAGTCATTTACTTTTCTTACTGAACAGGGCATACGTTTGTACGTTTGTATGTCGATTGCACAGCAATTTAAATTAACTTACATCAAAATAGGGTTCTATGTACGTTTGTATGTCGATTGTACATCACTTTAAATTAACTTTACATCAAATAGGATTGCTGCATCTACAATCCCAGATGCAGTTTAATTTCTGTTCATACGATTTTATGGCAGTAATTAAATTTTGAAAATATATGAAGTTAGTTTTAAGGCAGAACAAAAATTTGTATCTGTGAAAACACATTCCAGGACCCATCACAGTTAATGAAATCATTAACATAGATCATGCCTTATCATCTATTTTCATGATTGGATTAAATCATGCAGATTTTATAAAAAAAAATATTCAGGAGAGGGTTAATTTAGATTTTATTTACATTATTATGATAAAGGCGCCAACATATATCAAAACTGGAGTATGAGTTTTTCCTGCAAATTGAACAAATATGTTCGAGAAAAAAGAACGAACTATCTCTATTTGAACGGAAAGCTTCAACAGAATCTCTATTTGGAGTTCCCAAACAACACTGTCCTAAGCCATGTAAATTTTAAAACATGTAAATTTTTAAAAAAATGCAAACTTTAAAAGAAATGTATCGTCTTAAAACCTCTTTTATATATGCCATTTTTGAAATTATTACTGTCCATTATATATTTTTGTTCCATTGCATAGGAATGCAAATGCTTTATTAAGTATTATTCTAATGGAGTTGGTGAAGTCAAAAATAGCACAAACATTTACAAGAGCACAAGCCTTTTCATAGAAGACATATTTTAAAATGTGTAAGATAGTGCTTATTTCATTGTGAAAGTAAGCTTTTAATTTCCCTAATGCTCGTGAGAAAGATAAAAATTGGAATGTTCTCTAAATTAGTGGAACAAATTCAATGCAATTCCGTATATTGTCAGAAGAGAATTTATTTTTCTGTCCAATCTGTTTCTAAGCCATATTGATTGTGCTTTCTCTATATTGATGCTAATTCCTGAAAATTTTAAAGAGTATTCAAAAGACTGGTGAAGTATTCTCTGCATCTTTAGAAATTGTCACAAGTTATACCAATATTTATTCCTTTAATTGTTTTATTCCCTTATATTAATTTGATCCAATATCTCCACACACACAAACAAGCGCATACACACACTCGCGCACACGCACACACACATACACGAACGCACGCACACACATACACACAAACATATAAAATATATACGAAGAATATCCTTGTTTATATCAACTTTCGAAATGAAACTAAATACTTTTTCCAATTATAGTCAATAGTGACTTGACGGGACAATAAAAAAGAATTTTAATCCGTAATATAATGGATTAATCGAAATCAAAATAATTTCGTTATTGTATCTATGAACATCCTTGCAAGTAAGCCAAATGATGTTTCGAAATCAAGTGAAACATAAATGTTATTCTTTCTAATGTTAAGCATGAAATCATTTAGCTACCAACAGTCTTACCAATGTACCGTGTCTATTCAAATGAAATTCTGAAATTGCGACAGTTTTTGTTTGATAAAATGGTATTGTAGATCGTAATAAGTTAGCCGCCACTTTTGGAGTACATTTTTGTGTTAAATTATTTTTTTTCTCAAATCGCCATTTTCAGAATGCTTTAAACAATTTGTAGCACTTTCCATATTCTCATCGCCCATATGCAAAGTTTTAATAAAGTTCCAAAAACAAATTAAGTAAAATCTTGTCCAATTAAGTGTTCCCAGGACAAATGGTGAGAAGATTGTTAGCATGCGAACTGAGAGAGAGAGAGAGAGAGAGAGAGAGAGAGAGAGAGAGAGAGAGAGAGAGAGAGAGAGAGAGAGAGAGAGAGAGAGAGAGAGGTCTGTAAAAAAGTGCATGGATGTGGGATGCAACAGTTTGCTTTCATATATTATCTCTTAGAAATAAATATAAATATATATTTAATACATCAGGAATTGCCATTCTGCATATATATATATATATATATATATATATATATATATATATATATATATATATATATATATATATATATATATATATATATAAAATTTGTATCATTTGTATCTGTTTCTGTGTTTTGTTTGCCGATTACGTTTTATTAATGGAAAAGGACCATATATAATAGAAGACACGGGATATTTGAGAAAATATTTAATCAAAATCGATATCAAAAAGATTTTTTGATCTTTCTGGACTTTCTAAATATATTTTATCATATTTTATTTTTGTTTAATTTTTTTTTTATTTTGATAAACTTTGTAACACAATGTCTCAAAACAGAAATATTCATTACCCGAAGTATTATTTGTGAATGATTTTTCTGTGTATATTATCGTTAGTGTTGCTGTAATTTTTCTTTACTATTTTAAATGAGGTCGTAATTTTTATTTTCCTCAGCAACCGTGTCTTGCTGTTTGCTAAGCGTTGCATATTCTTTGTTTGTTTGTTTGTTTGTTTGTTTCTTTCTTTGTTTGTTTGTTTCTTTGTTTGTTTGTTTGTTTCTTTCTTTCTTTCTTTCTTTCTTTCTTTCTTTCTTTCTTTCTTTCTTTCTTTCTTTCTTTCTTTCTTTCTTTCTTTCTTTCTAAGTATCTGTGGCAATGTTTACGTTGTTAAATAGGTGTAATTATTCTGTTTCTATCTTACCCCTTCAATCCATGGACATCGTTTTCCCCACCCCAAAAATGTTTTCGTCTTATTTATGTCAGTAGTCTTCTAATTCAAATATATTTCAAATGTCATTCAAAAGCTGTCGAGAAATAAACGGATATTGTCTACAGGCAGGAAACATTAAAGACGGCTTTTTCTCGTGTCTTTATTGTGACAAGGTTATTGACAATATTTGAACACGTGTTTTATCGCATGACCATTGTGCGATTTATGTCAATATACTCATATTCACTAAAATTCTCAGTAAATTTCCTGAATATGGGATGTTACAATATATTGGTTACGATAACTATAACAATAATCACGTATCGGACAGAGGTAAACTTGAAGTAGTAGAAGAGAAACAATACATAGTTCAAATGTTAAAATTCTGTAAAATGTACATAAATATAAAGATAAAATTTTAAATCCATAAAAAATGCAGTCAACATATTATATACGTAAATTGCATTCCATTAAAAGGAAAAAACATTTTCTCTGATCGAACATTTTAATTCATTTCCATAATGGAGTTTACAAAAAGTCTCTCACAGGATGGAAGTAAATACTCTAAGCAAGAATGTGTTCCGCTTTCAGTGGATACTGGTGTGGTATGCAGGCTAGATGTGCTCTATTGTCAGTGGATACTGGTGTGGTATGCAGGCTGGATGTGCTCTACTGTCAGTGGATACTGGTCAAGGGTGACTCATTAGAAACTGTGCACGAGTATCAGTGACATATACGCGATGGGAACAATTTCACCTAATCTTTGCAATTTGTTCCATAAGAGGAATACCACATGATGGATTTAATGTTATGAAACGTGTTTGTGGAGATTTCATTCACCATATAATCGAATATGCCTCTTTATATCATATTTGGAGGCAGTATATGCAATTACCTATTAAAAGCGGAGTGACGGTAAGGCAGCCATGACTGCTTTATATAATGTTCCAACGTTTAATGGTTGTGTGACATGGCAGCCAACAGTACAACACGTTTCCAGATAATGAAAGGAAATCAGGTTTCTATTTTGTCTGGGATGTTAACATGTTCATAAATTTTAGGTTTTGTGATGCGTTCCTATTGGAAACGGAACGTTTGAGATATTTCTCAATTTTTAGGATGACTGTAATCGCTGACCTTAATTTGTCTTGCTAAGACACATTTAATATTATTTCATGAAGTCACGAAAGATCCAGTGACGACAGGTAAGGTCACGACGTAATGACCAAGGCATCTGAAAATATTTTAAAATCATTTCACAACACTACTCAGCTGATTTAATCATTTACTTGCTAAGGATCGTTTCGTAAAATTTATTTTTGAAATAAAAAATCGTGTAAGATCTTGAATACACACAATGTACTCCTCAGAATTCGCCAAAATATGTTGAAAACTGTTATCGCGCATGCCCCTACAAGTCTGGTCATTACTTAATAAGATCTCCATTACTTAATAAGATCTCATTCTGTTCGCCAGTTATTATTTGTATTTATTAATCTGCTTTCAGCAATTAAGGTATACGCCTATACCCTATCCGTGGATAAAAAGACGACAGGCCACCTTTAACCAAGCAGCTATAAACTTTGAGGGTTATGTTTTATTTTGCATTTCTCTTGTATTCTTTGGAAATAAATTAGTTCTTGAATTTTTCTAAATATTTCGGTTGTGCTTTTTTCTGTTACTTAATTTAGGAGCGCAGAGTTGCAATAGTTCATCGTCATTGTTTATGAAAGTGGTTTCTGTAAACATTTGGATTCAGTCAATAGAACAACTGACAAAACTTTTTCAATGATGCCAAATTTGTGGAAACATTATAATGACATGAAATAAAAGTATTTGAGGAAAGACATTATTATATATGGAAAGCTTTAAGAGATTGTATGAATAAGTATAAACCAATGAAGTACTTTTCTTTCATTATGCAATATAAACAATTTCAGGTGATTAGCAATACTCTAAAGATATCCTTGAATATTTTAACCTTCAAATACTTGGTGATCGTCATGATTATTATGTAGGGAAAGAAAATTATATGCTGTGTAAATTTTTAGTGGAGTCTAGAAATGTGTGCCAAGAGTTAAAATCTAGTTACTGTTCAATTTTCTAGTGCACCAGGACTGGTTAATGATGCAAACGCTTTGTGTCTGCATTTATACGCAAAAAAAATTACGTAATCTTGCACACTATGCGATGGTAGATCCTGATCGATATTCTTATCAGGGTGCGTATTATTCATAAACAGATAAGGTAGTTTCCTTGCCGACATGTCTGTAATGATTTCTAAACGCATTAATAACTGTCATTGTACAAGTGCTTAATTCGTGGAAACCTTTAAATACTATGGTATTGATCACTAATGCTAATTGAGTGTGGCTGATATTACGTCTCATCTACATATCCGTAGATAATAACCTTCCATTTTTATGATGAAGTTGCAGCATTAATGTTGCTTTATGTTATACTCACTTTCAACATCACTAAAACAAATGTCCATATATACATATTTCTTTATTGCTGAAAGATTTACGAAGTTCACCACTGTCTTCATGCGCCATAATTATTATGTTATGATGCTGTCCGTTTGTTACATATTTAGTTTTGGCACATTAGTTCGTGTTCTCTACAATCCAAAGTTACCAATCTTTTGGATGACTTGCACTTTGGGAGGGGACGAAAACAATATATTCAAGAGGAAGAAGTTCAAAGGTCAAGGTAACTTTTATAAAAAATGGTTTCCTCATAACAAGTTCAGCATTGTCCAAGCAATATTCGTGATTCCATTTGGCATATTTATGAGTTATCATGCAACTTGTGCCATGTGTGCCATAAGAAACTACGTGTTTTCAATACAAGAAGACATAAAGTTGTTGTAGTTGTTGTTGTGCTTAACGCCATTTTTCTGCACACGATAGGCTATACATGGCGGCGAGTATTAATGGTGGAAGAAGAAACAGTGAAATTACCGGAAAGAACCACCGACCCTCAAGAAGCTACTGGCAAGCTTTCTCACATATCCACATTCACCAGATCACATATAGAACAAAGATGGCGAAACATCAGACCACTGTGGTAGTGGGTGTATTTGATAAATATATTTTATTTATTTCGGTTAATTTGATTCCTGAACAAAATGCTTTAACCGAGTTGCAGAAGTTGGTAAGTGATTAAAAGAGTTTCAAATCAACTGTAACAAAACTAGTATTTGACTTTAAACAGACTAACATAACTCATTCACAATAGACGTGTAAAAATGTTCATGCCATTGGGTTTAAAACTTGAAAATTATAAACTTGTTTCTGTATTATTAAAACAAATGTTGTGGCTTCAGTCCTAAGCAGAAGTAAATACACATTTAAGAACAAAAACAACACATGAGTTTTGAGAAAGACTTTTTTAAACGAAACATATTCGTTAAACATATGTGGCATTTGTGTAAAAAAGTGCATGCAAATATATACAAATAAAACAAATTCTTCATAATTCACAACAATTTATGATTTGCAACGAAAATTATCAAGATCACTCAATGATGATTAATTTAAACTAAAAATAAAACCAAATTACGCCCGCTTACTGTGTAATTACAGTGCTAAGATGTCGTTTCAACATTATTGATTTACAAATTCTGTTATAAAAGCTGAAAAGATATACTGTAATATAATGGGACTACTCATGCGTGACACATGCTTATCGTATATCTATATCTGAGACATACCATTTACAGTGACATGAAGGATGACATAAAATTCCATCGCTACTGACTATCCCAAGGACACGTGTCCTGAACACTAAAAATAAATATGACTGTTTATGAACATTTCAAAGTTGCTTTAAAGGATGTTCCAATTAGTACGTTGTAAGAGTTACATGATGCTCCAATTAGTAAGTTGTACGAGTTAAATGATGTTCTAATTTGTACGTTGTACGAGTTAAACGATGTTCCAGTTAGAAGGTTGTTTGAATTAAGACTATAACTATCAATATTCGCAGCAGACACAAAGGCAAAAAAGTCTTTTAAACATGTGTGATCAATGTAAACTCGAAATGTACAAATATATTTTTGAATGAAAACTATGAATTTAACCGGACCATTCAACAATGAGGTGTATATCGTCAAAATGAACAATGTAGTTTACCGTGTGAATGATGATAAAAATATTGTAGGCAACATAAGAACATTATTTTACTGGCAGGTAAGACCTCAATAATGCAAACACTTAATATATTAAAATATATATTCCTTCGTTCTCTTTAAAAATATTTATAAATTTCGACCAGAATTACAGAATCCTCTTAACCGGTCCTGATCATAACTTTCTTTTCAGTACTCATTATAATTTGTTCAACCAGCTTTGTATTATAACAAGCAAACCATTGATCTGTGTATGTCATGCAATGTCGAAAACACTCAGCTTGCAAAGGCCGTCCCTTCTGTAAGATATGGTTATGTCTTCAATAAGCATTCTTTACCTAAATTATTAGCCACTGATTTACTTCCATTTAAACAGCTTCTTCAAACTTATCACGGATATAACTGCAAAACCTGACATCAGTGCTGAAAGGCAAAAAGAATGGACATTTATCAATAGGCAGAATACTATGCCATTTATTCAACAATACAATTTGTATTTTTGCATGTGCTATGTATTGCCTGAAGATTTTAATATATATATATATATATATATATATATATATATATATATATATATATATATATATATATATATATTGGGTCAGATTGGTCAAAGAGTAATATTCGCTGTTATATGAAGGCAATGTCTTGTCATGTTGTTCTTTAGTGGTCGTTTAATTGTCTTGGTCTGTGATATTATGCTTTGGCCAGGTTTTGCAATGTTTTAAAAGTTTAGAAACAGAAACAATCTTGCAATGTGACCAATGAGGAGGATCCATATAGCACCACTGATTATTCAATCGATTGTTCTCTTTGAATCTGTATGGCTTGTTTAGCAAATATCTGGTTCACCGAATCTACAACTTAAATGCCGCTGCAACGGATTCGATCTTTTTACAATATTCGAGTTCTTTCTTCACACGTTCAGTATTGACTTTAACCATTCTTTTGATGTTTTCCAATATGTCCGCCGGTTTCAATTCAAGTTGAATGTTTTGGTCAGTGTGAAATGACATTTAAAGTTCTTTTCTAACATTGCTTTTATCTTCGATTATATTATTGTTCACCTTCCATTTAATTTTCAAAGGATATTTTGAAAGTAAACTCAATATAAATCTAAATTATAACAAAATGGTATCCGCATGTAAATTTTTTTCAATGTTACTTTGAACAGTACAAACTAAAAGCCAAGTTCTCCAAAAGATGTAAAAAGCAGTCCATATAAAAGCTGAATAATGAAATATTGCAAAATTCATAAAAACGTGACTAATATATATTAGCCATTTAGCCTTTTGCAAAGGTATACATGTCCAAAATTATATAATACCAAAATGAAGCGTTGGCAGACACATATCAAGCAAAGTTGAATATAAGACAGTGTTTTCAAACAACAATGTCGAATTGAAAAGAAATAACTAACATAATATGCAAAGAAATGTACAAGAAAGAATGAAAAATATAAACGGTCAAATGAAAAGAAAAGGAAAATGCGAGTACATTATTAGCAACTGAAGACCTGAAGATGTTAAGACAACATACAAACAAGTATTCGTCTTATGTGCAGTCTCTTATGTGTTCTGCTTTGCAATGCATTTTGAAATTAACATGATATGTAAGTTATCAAATTAGCACCCAGTACAGAGAGAGAGAGAGAGAGAGAGAGAGAGAGAGAGAGAGAGAGAGAGAGAGAGAGAGAGAGAGAGAGAGAGAGAGAGAGAGGCAAACCTAGCTTAAATGACAAAAAGCCAGTGAATTTTTTGATAAACTTTGAAGTCATGTAATCTTTTTCAGTTCGTTTTGTAAGTTGTTAAGACCATAAATCAGAATAAATCTGATAATCCGTATCGTCACTGCGTAGATAGCAACATCTGCGAAACATTTTGAAATGTTCTCGATGCTTGCCTTTTTATATATCCCATTGATTTATTTCTCCATCTTCTCTTGCAAATCGTTACCATTTACATTTTTAGGGTTATTCCTTGGTCTGTTGCATTTGCAATAGGTATGTCAAGTTCTCGTTAGTACTCCTCCGTTTCTGTGGATTCGGGGTTTATTGGTATTTTTCTTTTCGATATATTCTTATTTTCCTTCCTGTTGGACATGTCCAACCTGACGCTCTGCGTCAGTGCTCAAAAGTTCTGACGCTGTCCTTTGTCGATTTGTCAATTATTACATAATTACTATTTACAGAAACTACAAATCACGAATATTTAAGTATAGATGTTTTTGACCTATTAAGCATATTAAAGAACATAAGTTGCGAAACCTTTTGAAGGTTTTGAAGAGTACGAATATCTTTAATAGTGAATGAGATATTACACATAGACGTGCAAGTTTCAGAAACAGTGTAATCATACTTAGATTATCATAAAGATTAAAGATTTACATAAAGTTCTATAAACACAGTAATAATCAATAGGTCCTAATGGAGATTTCTGGATAAAATACTCAGTAAACATGGATATGTATAAACAGCCAGACGGTAATGATTTTGAGAATTCTACAATAGATACACATGTTTATTCCGAATTTGTAGGTAAACAAGCACTTGTTAAAATGGTTTGTGAAGGTGATGTTTCTCATGTCTTTCAATGAACTAATAGTTATTAGGCATACACTTGGGGATACAGAGATTTGAACTCTGATAAACTTATTCAACTTTCGAACTATTTCATCGATGATTACTACGGAAGAAATCAGAGCGCTGAATTGTCATTCGCAGTGAAAGTATAATTTACTATTAAAGAAGAAAAATAACATATGGGCTTTAAAATATTATAGTAGTTGTTGACCGAAAACGAAAAATATGAATTCTGATGCTAAAATGTGCAAAATAAGTTTAAAAGTTAAAATAAAATACATGGGCGAAACAAAAGATCGATGCAAAACCAGATGTGTCATAAGAACAGTTTGAAATTAAAAAAGCGCAATTAGTTCAACATTTAGCACTGTTGAAGACATTTAACCCTTAGGTGAAAGGCGCTGAAGCAACGTTTAAAAGAAAACATTGACTGCAATAAGTAGGCCAGTACCTTTTAATATTTCAAATACTGTTAGAGGTTTGTAGACGGTGGAATACTAATAACTGAACTTTGTGATCCATTAGTAGGCCAAGAGGATTCGAATCGTTCATTGACGACGAAATCAGAAGACGATTAGCATATATAGGTAATTACTTGCTTGATACCCGTTAAATGTCTGACTCTGACCACATCAAGATAAACGCCCTAGATCGCCTATATGATCGGATAGGCCCTGACCATATCAAGATAAACGCCCTAGATCGCCTATATGATCGGACTGGCCCTGACCACATCAAGATAAATGTCCTAAATCGCCTATATGGTCGGACTGGCCCTGACCACATCAAGACAAACGCCCTAGATCACCTATATGGTCGGACTGGCCCTAACCATATCAAGATAAATGCCCTAGGTCGCCTATATGATCGGACTGGCCCTGACCACATCAAGATAAACGCCCTAGATCGCCTATATGGTCGGACTGGCCCTGACCACATCAAGATAAACACCCTAGATCGCCTATATGATAGGATAGGCCCTGACCATATCAAGATAAACACCCTAGATCGCCTATATGGTCGGACTGGCCCTGACCACATCAAGATAAACGCCCTAGATCGCCTATATGGTCAGATAGGCCCTGACGATATCAAGATAAACGCCCTAGATCGTCTATATGGTCGGACTGGCCCTGACCATATCAAGATAAACGCCCTAGATCGCCTATATGGTCGGACTGGCCCTGTTCACATCAAAATAAACGCCCTAGATCGCCTATATGATCGGACTGGCCCTGACCATATCAAGATAAACGCTCTAGATCTCCTATATGGTCGAACTGGCAGTGACCATATCAAGATAAACGCCCTAGATCTCCTATATAGTCGGACTGGCCCTGACCACATCAAGATAAACGACCTAGATCGCCTATATGGTCGGATAGGCCCTGACTACATCAAGATAAACGCCCTAGATCGCCTATATGGTCGGACTGGCCCTGACCATATGAAGATAAACACCCTAGATCGCCTATATGGTCGGACTGGCCCTGACCACATCAAGATAAACGCCCTAGATCGCCTATATGGTCGGACTGGCCCTGACCATATCAAGATAAACACCCTAGATCGCCTATATGGTCGGACTGGCCCTGACCACATCAAGATACACCGTTTTAAAACAAACGTAAATGTGATGACTAAAAGATAATAGGTACAAAATGTTAAAATTCTGAAAAATGTAAGACTGATCGGTGGAAAAGGAGAAAACGAAAGTAGGTAGGCAGACATAAGGACTAAAATTTATTACAAAACAAGTAGCTACGTTCAAGAATATGCTGGTTCCAATATATGGAAAGAAAGGCAGAGATACGTCAAGACTAACACCTATAATAGGCACGCGAATTATGAGTGACGTATCATCATGGCTGTAATGTTAACATAGTAATGTATCTGCATTTGTCTTAACTTTTCGCTGTTTGGCTTCTGCTTTAGGATATCGATTGGGATATAAATGCAACATATTTTATGGGCTGTCTTAATTTTAGAAGAGAGAAAAAGCTGCCATTTTTTGGTATGTTTATTTGAAATTGTGTTAATGTATAGTTTGTATACATTATTTTTCTAGCAATTGTTTATAATTGTTAAGTTTCTACTAGTTTTACAAGAAATACTTTATTTCTCTTTGAATATATAAATACTGTAACCAAATCAAAGCTGTAACTTCTGTTCTGTGCTAAATTCCCCACGCCTCATTTCAAAACGTCTACGTTGGGAATTTAGTGTCAGTAAAGAGAAAGGTAGGTTCAAATGATATTTGTCGTTTGCTCTGGTCCGGGAAAAGTTTGAAAACAACTAGACTTGCATAATTTTAAAATTTCTTCTATATGTATAAAAGCATAAATGCACACAGTAGATTGAGTCCTTTGAAATATAAGAGTTGAGAATATAAGGACAGTATCATTTGAGACATTAAATTCCTGAGTTTTAAAGTGTCAATATCGTTCCAATCTAACTTCAGTGGATATGAATCACTCCCTTGATAGAAGACTAGTTAATGTGACCCAGTCTTAAATAACAGTTAGTGCGCTGGTATCTAATCTCGATATCGGCAATGAAAAAGATATAAAAGTTGGTGGACAGTAATATGTTTCGTAGAAAATCGAATAATTACACAGATGATGTAAATTTTAACATGACAGCGTAGCGGGTAGTTATTTTATATTGCAACAGGTTAGTTGTTGTTTTGGGGCTTAACGTCATTTTTCAGCACACGATAGGCTATACATGGCAGCCAGTATTAATGGTGGAGGAAGAAACTGGGAAATCACAGGAAAGAGTCATCGACCCACGAAAACTTCTGGCAAGCTTTCTCACATATCCACATTGGCCGAATACTAGACTTGAAATCTGGCAGTAAAGAGTCTGATAACATCCGTATTACACCTGTAAACTTCTAAATGCATAAATGTGTCTGGAAACGTGGGTTTGATAAACGTAAAATATATACATGTAAATTGCGGATTAAACTAAATGATGCTGGACATATCTATTACCATGTCCAACAAAATAATAATTCACTTTAGCATGCAAATCAGAACCATTAACTCTAAGGTGAGAAGAAACGGAAACACACACACACACACACACACACACAATCACACACACACAGACATAAAATCATCTGACGATGTCAATATACAGGAACAATGATGAAGAAAGCGTGAAGTGAAGCCAAGGAATGCGTTATTTGAGCATGCTTTGTGTCTGAATGGTACAATTGTGCGGTTCCACCATGGCTAATATTTTATGTTATATAATGATATGAAATAGATGATATATAATTTTAGACATTTGTATTTCGAAAGACGCTATGGATCCTTTTGCTAAATACCTGCAGATATATTTATTCATCCGACAACGATTTGGCATATATTTTAGTGGGATGAAAATTATCAGTTTATCAAGTTTTAAATTACAGTTTTAGTATCTTCTTCTTGATCAAACTTCCTTTGTTTTTATTTTATTTGTATTTGACAAAAGTTTCGATTTATTTTAATAATTAATCGTAGTTATTCAGCTATCATACAGACATGATTTACTTTAAGACATATTCAATTTTCGTTTAGACAAAAAAAATAGTCAATACTACTAAAACAACAACAACTACTACTAATACTACAACTACTACTAATACTACTAATACTACTAATACTACTAATACTACTAATACTACTATAATACTACTAATACTACTAATATTACTACAATCTTATGAATTGGATATTCCATGATAAAACAATAGATTAATATCCACCAGAAATTATGTTCAAATTGATAAAATCGATAATGTAAGAAAAATAAATCATAAACGTCAATTTAAAAAAAAACTACCATGCAGTGTATCTTACGTTTGTCCCACAATTAGATTTAATTCACAAGTTCATGCTTTCATTGCAACATATATAAGAAGATAAATATATGTTGCACAAAATTATTTTAGTACAACTTAGAGAGCATTTCATACAAACAATACTTAAAACTGATTCTATGAACAGATAGAGATCCCAGGGAGCTATAAAATTCTGACAAAAATAATTAGACTGAGCAGAATGGATAGCGGCATGATAATGTTGAATATCTTTTTGGCATTCACGCTAACTGATAATAGCATTCCTGAACTAGTATCTGCATATAGCATTCACATCTAGTTTCATCTATGAAATGTGTAGTCCGAATGCAAATACCATTACCTAATAATGAATCCTTTAATCCATCAAAAAATAATATAGATCAAAATACTTTAAGATAAATATATAATAACTTCAAACTTACTTATTACCATGACTAATATTAATTAAAAGTATCTCATTGAACACAGGTCCTAAAGAACATAATACATCAAGGTTTTGGAGAACTTCCATTAGATCATGTAAATGATGCTTACAAACGTAAATATAATTATGGAGTCAGAACAGATGAATGCTGGAAAAGAAAGCCAGCTGAAGAAATAAATTTAGTGTTTATGTGTGATGACAAAATATAAAGGAATTTTCTACAAGGTAGCAAAGTCTAACAGCCGACGGAATACCTAAACTAAATTAAGGTCTTATGTAATACGTACTTTAGGGAAGGGGGCCTAAACAAAAAGTTTATTACAAAATCTGTTTCAGTTGTTCAGGATTCTGTAAAAAAAAAAAATATTTTTTTGGAACATGGAAATGAGACATATCACATTTCAATAAAATTTCACTAATATACTTCAAATTCCAAAGCTGGAATTATCCTATTGGTGGTGACAGTATGTTTTTGTACTCAAGTGGTAAATTGATTAAAATATGAAATTTAGTAGGTTACAATAATAACAAATTACAAATGTCATCAGTTTCATTTAGTCTAGACTTAACGTCTAGTAACAAGATGGAATTCTAACAGTTGAGGTGGCAATGGTTAGTTTTGTAAATTGGGCCTTGGCAAATTTCTTTACTTTAGGCTATTATTGTTTTTTTATTAAATATATGGATATATTTGTGAACTAAGTGTTTCGGGCTTGTGTTGTTTTTGAAATTGATGTCAGGCATGTACACCTTCCATAGTTACTCTGCATTATGTAGATTTTGAAATACCAATAGTCGGCTAGGAAGAAGAGCTTGCCTCCCATAGCAGTAAACGCGTGTTCGGGGCACGTAGAATATCTAACAACCGGCTTGGATGACAACTATTGTGAATTGTAGTAGACTGTTTAGCCCACTCTGTTTTTTCAGAAGAATCATCTAGGACAAGGGCTTATATTTGTACTGTGAGCATCACATGGTGTTACAAAATGACCACCAGAAGTGAAAACTGCAGGTATAAATTTTGGGTTGGGGTGCATAAACTTCTTTTGCTATGAACTGCCATTGACTTCTCTGGTCAAGTGGATAATATTCTAATGCTTTGTTTTAATATAGGTATCCAAAAGTATGGACCTATTAGACCACACTTGTGTATTTATTTTGTATGATTGTTCTATAGGAGGCCTATGATTGCGGCATTAAATTTGTGCATAAAATGTCCCTGCCCCTTATAAACAGTCAGAAAAAAATCGTTTACAAAGTGACTAATAAAAATGAAGAGAAAGTATGTTTTAATCACAAGAAGGACAAAACAGGAAATCTTGGAATCCGTACATGAGCTCATAAATTAAAAGAAACCGGTAGACAAATAAATAAACGCTTACAATTAAGCCAGTACAAGAAGGAATTCGTGCGATTTACACTTAAGTAGACTTCGTTGGTTTTACACTTTTGACAATATTTTTCATTCATTAGTTAACTTTGATAAGGAAAAAAATTATACAACCTTTGTGAACACCACCACTTGTTCTTAAATCTATTCCTATAAAATCATTTATAAAATTGCCTACGATTATATCAAACTTTCTTGCTCTTATTCCAATGGATACAAAAACAACTGCAAAGGTTTACACGATTTTTGTTTCTGCTATACAATTGTTTTAAGATTTCAACTATTAATAACTTGTTTCTAACCTTAAGACTTCTTTTAATGCTATAATATTCTGAGTTATTTTCGAAAACTGTTAAATCTCCCACTCTGTGTGATGTTTTCTTTCAGTATCAAACAATAAATCTTGTTAGTTTATAAGTTTAATTGAGACATTTTTGTTGAAATCGTTTCATGTTACTTTTAACTGTGTGTCATAAATATCAAAGATTATTTTCACTGACATTATTTTTGTCAGCTAACTTCAATGCGTCTGCAAAACTTCTAAATCCACATTCCAGTGTTTATAATGTAGAAGGTGTCCACTCTCATTTCTTTTGTGGCATTCATCTACTATAGTCCCTGCTTCATTTACTTGCTGTTCAAATGACCCATTTTACTAGGATTTCTATTTCTTCTAGAATTAATATTGGCTAACTTTGTTAAAGAATAATCTCTAATAGTTGTTTTAAAGCAAATTATGGTATATTCATCTTCTGGTGTGTTTCATTTATTTATAACTGTTGTCCAACCCAAAATAACAGAAATAGTCACTTCCTCATTTTGCATAACCATTGAGTTAGCTGAAAGTATCTTTTATGATTTAGCCTCCATCTACAGTTGTTAGCCAAGATTTTAGTAATACAATATTCTAATATTAGATTTTTATTGATGACTAATTTATATTAGGAATCATCTATGTTTAAATCGTGTTTAATGACTTCTTCATGTTTGATCCTCAACACTTCAATTAGAAGGAGCTTCTTGAGGAAATTTAAATGCCTTATTAGATAAGTTGTCTGTAAGATTATTTCATTTTTTATATTATAACAGGTAGTGCAAACACATTCCTTAGAAACTTCAAGGAAATAATATATGAAAATAGAACTGAGAAAGAAATGGAAAATAAAGAAAGAAAACGGGAACTGTATTATATAAATGCTTGGACAGCTAATATTTCAAAGTGACTTTCCAATTTAATAATATTAGAGTAATTTTTTTATAATTTAATGACTTAAAAATGAAAGAATACACTACCATTAGCAAGTTTGATTAGTTTTAGCACTTGAATTGTAAAAGACAACAAATGAAAGTGATACAATCAAACAACTTCTTGAGATCATAAATAATGTTTGTAAACAGTAAATAATTCTTAATAATAGTTACTGGATGTTTTACAACTGATGGAATCATGTCTTTAACAGCTGGTGTAACAAACGTCTCTAAATAGGTTTGTATGTAGTGAAATATTTTAAAAAAGAATATACTCGTGACGCAAACGAGGATTAAAATTAGTAATGATTAGTCGATTAAAATAACACAATAACTAATCAATTCTACATTTTTCGCAGATTTGAAAGCTTCCACAATTCTGTTGCGTTCTTCTACAACTTTGGTGAAGACATTTGGTCAAGTTCAGATCTGTTTTCGCTATTTCGGATGCATTTTGTGTTTTGATTAGTGAACAGAATTATCAATAAGTGAACAAGGAATATCATTATATATGTATAGATCCTTCCAATTAGTACCTTGAGTAGCATTATATAATTATATATGTATGGATCCTTCCTATTAGCACCTTGAGTAGCATTATATATGTATAGATCCTTCCTATTAGCACCTTGAGTAGCATTATATATGTATAGATCCTTCCTATTAGCACCTTAAGTAGCATTATATATATATATATATATATATATATATATATATATATATATATATATATATATATATATATATATATATATATATCCTTCCTATTAGCACCTTGAGTAGCATTATATATGTATAGATCCTTCCTATCAGCACATTGAATATCATTATACATGTATAGATCCTTCCTATTAGCACCTTAAGTAGCATTATATATATATATATATATATATATATATATATATATATATATATATATATATATATATATATATATATATATATATATATATATATATATATATATATATATATATATAGATCCTTCCTATTAGCACATTGAATATCATTATATATGTATAGATCCTTCCTATTTGCACCTTGAGTAGCATTATATATGTATAGATCCTTCCTATTAGCACCTTGAGTAGCATTATATATATATATATATATATATATATATATATATATATATATATATATATATATATATATATATATATATATATATATATATAGATCCTTCCTATTAGCACCTTGAGTAGCATTATATATGTATAGATCCTTCCTGTTAGCACATTGAATATCATTATATATGTATAGATCCTTTATTTTAGCACATTGAATAGTATTATATATGTATCGATCCTTCCTATTAGCACCTTGAGTAGCATTATATATGTATAGATACTTCCTATTAGCACCTTGAGTAGCATTATATATGTATAGATCCTTCCTATTAGCACCTTGAGTAGCATTATATATCTATAGATCCTTCCTATTTGCACCTTGAGTAGCATTATATATGTATAGATCCTTCCTAATAGCACCTTGAGTAGCATTATATATATATGTATATATATATATATATATATATATATATATATATATATATATATATATATATATATATATATATATAGATCCTTCCTATTAGCACCTTGAGTAGCATTATATATGTATAGATCCTTCCTATTAGCACCTTGAGTAGCATTATATATGTATAGATTCTTCCTATTAGCACCTTGAGTAACATTATATATGTATAGATCCTTCATATTACCACCTTTAGTAGCATTATATATGTATAGATCCTTCATATTACCACCTTTAGTAACATTATATATGTATAGATTCTTCCTATTAGCACCTTGAGTAGCATTATATATGTATAGATCCTTCCTATTAGCACCTTGAGTAACATTATATATGTATAGATCCTTCCTATTAGCACCTTGAGTAGCATTATATATGTATAGATCCTTCCTATTAGCACCGTGAGTAGCATTATATATGTATAGATTCTTCCTATTAGCACCTTGAGTAACATTATATATGTATAGATCCTTCCTATTAGCACCGTGAGTAGCATTATATATGTATAGATCCTTCATATTACCACCTTTAGTAGCATTATATATGTATAGATCCTTCCTATTACCACCTTTAGTAGCATTATATATGTTTAGATCCTTCCTATTAGCACCTTGAGTAGCATTATATATATATATATATATATATATATATATATATATATATATATATATATATATATATATATATAGATCCTTCCTATTAGCACCTTGAGTAGCATTATATATGTATAGATCCTTCCTATTAGCACCTAGAGTAGCAATTTATATGTATATATTCTTCCTATTAGCACCTTGAGTAACATTATATATCTATAGATCCTTCATATTACCACGTTTAGTAGCATTATATATGTATAGATTCTTCCTATTAGCACCTTGAGTAGCATTATATATGTATAGATCCTTCCTATTAGCACCTTGAGTAGCATTATATATGTATAGATCCTTCCTATTAGCACCTTGAGTAGCATTATATATGTATAGATTCTTCCTATTAGCACCTTGAGTAGCATTATATATGTATAGGTCCTTCCTATTACCACCTTTAGTAGCATTATATATGTATAGATCCTTCCTATTAGCACCTTGAGTAGCATTATATATATATATATATATATATATATATATATATATATATATCTATAGATATATATATATATATATTTAATTATATTTATATCATTATATTTATATATATATCTATCCTTCCTATTAGCACCTTGAGTAGCATTATATATATATATATATATATATATATATATATATATATATATATATATATATATATATATATATATATATATATATTTATAGATCCTTCCTATTAGCACCTTGAGTAGCATTATATATGTATAGATTCTTACCTTGAGTAGCATTATATATGTATAGATCCTTCCTATTAGCACCTTGAGTAACATTATATATGTATAGATCCTTCCTATTAGCACCTTGAGTAGCATTATATATGTATAGATTCTTACCTTGAGTAGCATTATATATGTATAGATCCTTCCTATTAGCACCTTGAGTAACATTATATATGTATAGATCCTTCCTATTAGCACCTTTAAATCTTGCATAATATGACCACACTTAATGCTGCTTCAGATTTATGTTTCTTTGTCGTTGCATTTAGAATTTAGAATCATGTCTATGACATACTTTGTCTCTTTTTTGTTGCGATGCGTTTGATTCAATGTATGTATTTACAATTCGGATAATATTTTTCTCCAATATTTTCATATAAACTATAGCAAGGTTTACATCAGCTGATTTGGTGATATATTGTTCGTGCTGCAGGTTGGTCATGTCATTGAAATCCATTTACGTTAGACTTCCTTGTTCCAATTAAATTGTACTATTCAAATTGTACTATTCTTTATAATTGTACTTTCCAATTCATCTTTCGATGTTTTAATATGCATTTCTTTTTAAAAGAAATGTCAGTTAAAAGACGGTGTTGACAAATTTGCAGTTTGTTTCAAAATTATGTTTACATTAATTGTAAACATTTCTTGCCATAATACAGGAAAGTCGTAAGAATAAATCTACAGAAATTTATAATGTCTTAATAGTCAATAACACATAAATTAATTCAATGACAGATATATATATATCTGTCATTGAATTAATTTGTATATATATATATATATATATATATATATATATATATATATATATATATATATATATATATATATATATATATATATAAACGCCTGTTATAAATATTATTTTATGATGACTTTATTTCATATGCTGTAAACAGTTTATGCGAACACTTGCGATGTGGAGATTATAATAACATGTTAATCCAAAATATCATTGTATTACATACACGCCGAGTAATACAAACCATGAACAAATGCTTAAAGTGGTGATACCTAGGTCAAGACCCAATGCATTAAATATCGTGTTTTTATGTCGTTTGACATAAAAATGTTCATAATGCTAACAACCACTTGTGAAAAATTTGGGAAGAATGCTTTTTTGACATAACAATTTGTTATGACAGTGATGATATTTTAAAACTGAATGGCTATACAATTTTCATGTTATTTAAAGATTTATGGCTAACGGTACCTCTGAGAATAAAAGCAGAGCAAGGAATAGGTAATAAAAAGGAAAGTTGAGATCGTGTGTGGATAACGCACAGATCACTAGTACAGAAGCTAATAAGTTTGATGAAGACGGAAAGAAATTTAGAACGCAACTTTATTTCCAAATATTAACATATCATTGTCCGTTGTATTGATTTGTTTTTGATCAAGATTGTAATTTTTTTATTACACGAGAAAAAATATCTGAAGTGATCGAAGGTGAAACGTTCGATTATAAATTGGATAATATGTGTATACAGTACGATCAAATTGAGTTGGATACGAGTAGATTCGTGAGAAACTCCCAACCTTGAAGTTATATATCGTGGTTTCGAAGACTGCATTATATCTGATTGTAAATGAATTGAAACATTTTATTTATTTATTTATTCTTTTCTGTCTGTCAATTATTGATATACAATGACTCCTAAAACTGAAAATAGCTTTGAGAGACAACAATGTAACTGTAACAGATTCTGATGATAAAATAGGTAAATATTTTATTTCTGAGAGACGATTGTGGAAAATTAGAAGATGCAACAAAAACTTCAGCCAGGGTATCCAAGATGTCATTCAGTTGCAGTGATAACTGTCAAAAATATATATTTGCAAATGCAATATTTATATGTATTTTAGTTCATGTATAAAAATAAACAATGTAGAGAATATGATAATGTAAAAGTGATAGTTGAAAAGCTGATAGAAAACAAGAGAAATAAAGTATTAGAATCCCACTTGATTATATGGAGGAAGGAGGAGAAATCTGTTATCGTCATAGTAACCTAATGCATTCTTATCTAATGCAAAATTGTAGACCGCATCATGTTATAAATTATGAAATTCATCTCTTAGTTTAATCTTCTGATTAAATAAATAATCTTTGTGGATTTATAACCTTAATGACCTTTTATTACTGCATGTTTACTTTTATTCCATCTATGTCACTTCTACAACCATATATCTTGCTTCTAAGTATCGAAAATCGGTATTTATATATCATTCAATTCATCATTAAAATGGGTCTTCTACAATTCTTATTTATTTGCGAAACACCCAAAAAGTCTTCTGTTTGGTAATAGTTTGTATCCTAAAACTGAATATTTTTTCGTGTGATTATAACAGTTACCTGACTCCATATAAACCAATAATCAATTTTTATGTGACACTTAACAGTTTAGGTGTAATACCAATTTTTATGTCGAGATTGTTGTTGTCGAAGCTATGCATTCAGAATTTGCTAAAATATGATACTGTAAAGCCACCATTAAAAGGTCTTCTTAACATTGTTGTTTTGATCAATTAAATAAAAACAATACCTTTTCCAGTGATTGTTCTCTTTAAAATATCCTTCAAAGATTAAAATATTTATCCTTGCTATCTTTGTACATTTGTTTCCATTTCTTCAATTTTCCATCTGCTTTCCAAGGTCAGAATTATTCACCATCTTAAATAAGTCTTTTTCAAAGTCAGCTGTTATTATTTTTTCTTCTCTCAAAGATGTTTTAATTTCAATATAAGGTTTTAGGCATGGAATTTGATCAAACGAAACCATTATATGTACATTTTTGGGCTTTATTCCTTCCTTAACATTCAACTTTTGTAATCTTTATATCGCACAGTAAATTGGGTAATGGTGGTTTGGTACTCTTTTTATCTGCTTACAATTTTTGTCTTTATAGGAGAAGTGTATGAAAAGGCTTTTTTTGACAAATGGTCCAGTCATATACATTTTTAGAGTAAAGTACTTATTGAAATACCCTGACCTTAATTTATAAATATTATTATCATACTTATGATTTGTGATAGATTATATATTTGGTGTTCACTAATTCGTCCTTGACTTCCAGACTTCAATCACCAAGAACATACCATAATCAGTAAGTGATTCTAGTTCTACGTTATTTATGTTCAAAATAGCATCATGGGTTAGTCCATGTCCACTAAACATAATTCACAAGATCTAGTTTATACTTATTTATACGTACATGTATAAATTCTTTAAAACGTCACATAACATTTAAAAAATATTTCTTTAAATAATAATTTGGTAAAACATGAAGTGAATGGAATTAAAATGAGTAATTACTTCAATAACATAATGATAATTTATTTCTATAATGTCTGAACCAATAAGACTATTAAATATGTTAAGTTTTTTTGTTTAACCGTTCATATGAGTCTACGTTAACGAAAAGATATCTTCTCCTAAACAGTTTCATTCAATTCTTCTGATATAGTCACTTCCAAATATGCTTTATTGTTTCTGTGAATGCAGATTTTTAGAACGTTGTTTTAGCGATTGGTTCATAAATCTATAAATACATGTGAATATATTATGTTTGCTACAATATCTTTGCATTCTTTCTGAAAGTTATCGAATATTGATTGATTTCTAAACAAAATGTACTGGTTTTATTATATGGTACTATTGCCACTTTTCCATCTGGATCGACTTAACTATGACCTTTGTAATCAGATAGGAGACATTGATAAGAAAAATAGTAAGATATATCTATGATATTTATAATTTAAATCCACTTTAAAACTTCAGGATTTCTGTATATTCCAGCATGATGTTTTATATTTCCTACATTAGACTTGGTGGATATTTCACTTTCTTCTTTAGACTCATTTTCACATATAAGGTGGAATTATAATGCAACTAATTCTTATTAGTGCTTGTTGCCGTCATGTTAATGCCTAAGATTTCCATCCAAGTTATTGTATAAATATTGGTTAACATTAAGACAATAGGCATGGATATATATGGTAGTTTTAGTTTAAAGGACTTTAGGCGGTTCATATGTTAATGTTATAAACAAATTCTTCACATATTCACACATCTTATATATATTAACAGGCTAATACATAGAACTTTGGTCTGTGCTAAAATATTTGTAAAATTTACGCAATCTACTCCTCTGTCAATAAGTTCATAGTTATTTGTAATTTGATTTAATATAAAGAAAAAATCCTGGTTTGTGCTTTACTGTTTTTTCAACCATTGGTGAACTCTGTTTACAACTGCTTATTAGCTCCATCACTACCTTCAAAATCACAAAACTAACCTAAAATACTTTTTTATTGGTAAGAGTATTTTATTTCTATCATTTTATATACAGATCCTTTGCAGCCATTATGTCTATTGTATTGTCTGCATCAGCTTTGGTTGTCTTGTATTCAGAATTCAAAATGAAGATAATTTAGGCACATTGTACAAAATTATTTATATCTTGCCTTTGACTAACCAATTCTGACAAATCCTTTATCCCACACTAATGAAATTGTTCCCAATCAAACAAATAGCATACTTATGTGACTTTCTCATTCACTTTCTGTCAACTGAATCGGATTTGCTACATTTTTATACTATTTCGCAAACATGAAATAATATTTCTAATTCTTTCTTAACTTCATTGATACATTGAATTCAAAACATAGCAAACCAATGTTTATATTTCTTTTGTATTTGCTATAAAGATTGTCTTATGGTGGGTTTATACTATGTTTTGATGCATAAAGAAAACAAATCTATATTCTTTATTTTAAGACAAGTCAATATTATTAGTGGATATAATAGAAAATGATTTTGCCTTTTCATTTTTTCAATAATACCAGCAAACTTGAGAACTTTATATTTTATGTAATCATACAAGATGTCACAAATGAGGCGGTGTTAATAAATACAAAAGCTGGATACGTGTTTTTTTTTTAATCGTGGAATCAATTTAATTGACAGCTATTATGAATACGTTTCAGTCTAGCGGGATGCGTATCCATATGTCATATAAAACTCATCTTTTCGGTCATCTCGTGCCAAAGCACATATGTGGTTTTGCTAGTTATAGATGTGATCTTTAATATTGATTTAGTAAATGTTATGGCATCAGAATGTGTGTTTGAAATTATATTGATTGTGGATTCTATGTATGTATGCATGCATGCATGCATGCATGCATGCATGCATGCATGCATGCATGCATGCATGTATGTATGTATGTATGTATGTATGTATGTATGTATGTATGTATGTATGTATGTATGTATGTATGTATGTATGTATGTATGTATGTATGTAACATATTAACAGTCTGGAATACTATCTAAAACATTAATAACGGTAGCGTTGGGATCTATAAGGTTTTGACTTTGTGACCAGACATTTCTTGGTGATAGAATAGCGTTAGAATCAGTTGTTAAGGTATTTGACCCCTGACTAGAAGTGTGCATGCTTGATTCAACCATAGAAGTAGCGCCAAACACTTTATGTGCTCTGTTCTTGTGCACCGCACTTTGTTCTACATTACTTGATGAGATATTAACGTGCGTAACACTAACTTTAAAAAAACAATTGAAATAACACAAAAGCAAGCCACAACCGAATTAATGGTCACAACCGCCAAACACAAATAATGGTTAAATTAGAGACGGCGTCTATGGTCTCTTACGCAATTTGTTTCTTAATAAAACAGGAGTGCATTATATGACCTTTAAAAGCCAACCAAAATGCCATCCAAAAACCTAAAGCAGCACAGTTTATGTGCGTGAATACTGAATGAACGCGGTTCTGAACAAATGCTTAGATTATTATTGGTTTCTGACGAGATTATATATATATATATATATATATATATATATATATATATATATATATATATATAGAGAGAGAGAGAGAGAGAGAGAGAGAGAGAGAGAGAGAGAGAGAGAGAGAGAGAGAGAGAGAGAGAGAGAGCTAGCTCTGCATCCATGTAAGATCAATGTGATATATCCAAATATAACTAACATTTCACTACATGCAATCTTCGATAATAAATCTTTATTTGAAAGAAATCCGGCCCCGCCCATCACATTGAAAATGTTATGTGTGATCTGAGAATTAATAGTGGCATTGGACAGGGTTTCGTTGAACAAATATAATTTTACAGCGGGATAATTTTTAAGACATCGCTAAACATTTTTATGTTTATTTCTTTTGAAAAGCATTGAACAAACGCTTGTTAATCACAGTGACTCACCATTAATATGTTCCAAACAGCAGTCTTTTTTCGATGTCAACAAGTACTAAAACTATTGAAGTTAATAAAACAATACAGGTGTAAGAAACAGTAAGGCAAGAAGAGTAGCTACCTGTAGAATATTTAAGATCTTGTTTATATTCTCAGAACTGCATCTGAAGTAGATGAATATAAAGGTCGTGCAAATGAGATTTAAGTTTAGTTTAGAAAGTGGATATTAACCATTAGAAGGAGACTTTAAATTTAGAATTTATACAATTAAGGAAAGGTTAAAAGCAAAGATAAAACATAAAAACGTTACAAAACTGTGAATATTTCTTCGAAAACTGTATTACATAATATTTCACCTACATCGGTGCAACACTATTTACAATATTATATATATATATATATATATATATATATATATATATATATATATATATATATATATATATATATATATATATATATATATATATATATATATATACAAAGACAAAAACTATGATTGACAGGCATTACTGATGTAACGATTTAAAATTTAATATCTGTTTAAGAAAAAAATGCAATCTATCTATACAGTTAAATAGTTATTTTATAAAATAACATATTGTATCAAAGAGTCTTGTCCATGAGAAGAAGATATCAATATGCAAAACACAGCGTTCAACCTTTGAAAGCTCAATTAGGTGACAGAATAAAACCGTTTGAAAAATTCATCGAAGCTAAAATTGTTTGAATTTAAGATTTTCATCATTAGAAGAATATATTAAATTATGCTACATTATGCTTTCATTTTTTGTAACCTTTCACATGATATTTTCTTTGACACCTGTCCGAAAAGGTAAAAATAAAGTTGAAAGGAAGAATTAATGCCTCAAACCTACAACTAGAACCTTTGTAATATTGATATAATTCCTGTTTGTAGTGGCTTTATTCAGTTACAAATATCACGCAAGCTCGATCCGAAACAAGAAACAGCAGTCTCATTCGTGTTTTCCAACTGATATACGATGCTAGAAACATAAACAATTTTATCCATGAAGAGCTTTATGAATGATAAAAATGTGGATATCAGTCACAAATTTTTTCTACATGCAAACTATACAATTTAAATATAATAAAATGAAATATCTGTAGCCCAAGCAGCACTTGCACGTGGCGAGCAAAAATTTACATTGAAAAAGGAATCTTGGTTAAGTCGCAAACTACATACTTTCGTCATTGTTGTAAATTTTTAGAAACAACAACAACAGTAGGCTTTTGTTTGAATATTGAATATACAAATAAGTGTCTACTGTGAACAAATACACGAGTTTAGTATTTTCTCTCCTATATCTAGAGGTTCTTAAAGTATTGGCTTGATTTAAAACAATTTAAAACATGATTTAAGAATAAACTCCGCCACAAAAGATAAAACACTCAGGTCCAAATCATTTTCTTGATAATTAATTAAGTAGCGTCAATTTCATTTACTGATTTTATTTTGATTTATCATATTAAACGCATTCCGAAATATGAGATCCCTGTGAGGCTAGATTCATTAACATGTCAAGCACATCAAATCAAGTCTTATATTAACATAACTATTTCACATATAAGTAATTTGCAATATTTTTAAATATAACATTTTGTTTTCAGCAAGGATGTACTCTCCAACAACGACGCCTCAACGCAACCTGTCTCAAATATCTTACGATTTATAGCATGCCAGCTTTGTGACGCCTTTTGGACTGCGTTTTAATTTTGCAGCTTAATATTGTACGGCCACAAAACGTCTAAAAATGTGTGGCATCATATTGTAACAATATCCAGACATGGTGACTTGTCATGTGTTAGATAAAGAATCTCAACTGAAAACTGAAAAGGAAAAGCAAAGACATGAAAATATTCGGAAAGCGTGATTTCTGTAATAATTTAAGTGACTTTTTCTTCAGGATCATAGAGTTAGTTTTGATTACTTTAATTTTTAAACTATACCTAAACGTTGTACTAAACACCATACTGTCAAAAGAAAAACTAATCGGTAATCAATTTCACTGAATATAATTTCTTTGCCAATTTTATGACCTGTATACAAATCTCGTTTTGTCATTCACTTTGTATGTATTATGCACAACATAACATACAATTATGTGTTATAATCCAATTATGCAATGGTTTGGTACTTCTATATCTTTCATTATTAATTGCTGGACGAGAAAGAAGCTGCAGGATAGTCCTACGTTCCTACACCAGGTCCCTTAAAAAAATGTTACGATATTTCATACCGGGCAGCCCGTTCCGTCATTCATAACCAGTTATTATGTACGGCCTGATTTAATATTGATGACATATCCAGTAAAATACTTGTTGAGGTAAGTCATTTTAGCAAGGCATATTTAAAGCGGTTTTGTGTCATACGAACTCAGAATAAACAGTGACCTGAAAGTGAATTCATTAAACATATCAGTTGCCTTATTATTTCACTTTCCATTGGACAAATATCATTGATTTGTACATAAACACTGACATATGAAAGTAGTGAATCAATAATTGTTACTTGATGTGATAAACATATTTACCGAAACCGTGTCTTTAATTATGTGTGATATGCTACATTATTAAACAAATAATTCAGAGACAATATTAGACAAAAGTTTGCACAATACAATATATTAATTATACTAGTCGCAGATAAATAAAAAAATAATAATAAATTCATTTGATATGGTAATAAGATTTCGTAACAGGCAAAAGACATTAAAGAATTTAAATGAAAATCTGAAGCTGATATTTATGCTCATAATGGATTAAGTACAAATTAAAAATGTAACTTATAATATTCAAAAACTGAGAGTAAATTGAGATTTGAAGCTACGTCCATTCCATTACTCGGTGTTACTTATATCAGGGTTGATTTTGATGAAAGACTGATGGATGACGTTTGGTATATGTTCTGCAGAATATATTGCTATCGAAAATATGTCTCAGGGCACTAGAATATCAATCTAGTGCAATACACACTGCTCTGTATCTGAGGTAATGTTCACAGAAAAATATTAGAGGATAATTTCAAATGAACTCATATAGTGAAAAGGTTACCCAAACCTTATGTGTGAAACTAACTGACACATTCTTGCCAACGTGCTCACCTTTATGGCCAGATTACGTCTGACATTTGTTTTCACTCTGCTACATGCCCTGTCTAATAACGATGCCACAAAGACATATTTGCTATAAAGATGGCGCGGGAAAGTTTATATATAGGCTGTTTACGTTTAATTGTACGCCAAGAGAAAATAAAATCAAATATTTTCTCTTGACATTCATTGCTTCTAACTGTAATGATATTGATTATAAAATGTGTTCGCCATCTCAAGTTACGAAATAATTTACTTTCCCCAGTTAGCTTTGGTCGTTTGCCATTCTCCCTGAAAATAATTAGCATGCCACATAAAAAACGAGGGAGATACAAACGATGTTTAACGAATTATTTTTGACAGCATTAGAACAAGACTTTCAGTAAAAGATAAGAACATTGGTGTAAATTTACAATCGAAATATGTATTTAATTATATGTAGAGGTGGCGTGTTTGCTTCTATTAGAACTCATAAAAGCATTAAAAGTAAAATAAAAAACGATAATGTAAATTTTGTCAGCTATTAAAAACAGCATGATATAAATGTCAGCTCCTAATTACTACTTGTTTCTTTAAGAATTTATTGAAAACATTTCAAACCTTCCATTGGAATTCTGAAAACCTCTTTATGAGAACGATAGCGATATCCTCGATATTTGAATTAATGACTCGATGGGAGCATTGTCATGCCAATAAGACCATTTGCAAACAAAATCATCGAGATTGTAAATAGACAAAATTTGTTTTTAAAGAACGTTATAGATTGCACCCTCTCATATAATACATATATAATGTGGATTCCTGCTGGAAGAAAATTGCAGTGTTTCTTTCACATTTTTGTACGCTACATCTAGCAAAAATATTTCATTGTAATAGTTCAGGACTTTCATTAAACAATTCCATCAAATATAATTTTAAAAGACCATAAAAAACAATTACGTGCTGTTTGAGAAGTGTGAATGATGGAATGAAGTCAATAACTAGTTAGTATTTGGCAGAACAGTACTAGATACATGTCTTTTCATTCGTCTAAAGATAGTAAATGGAACAGTACTAGATACACATTGTGACAAATTGGCGGCGTTCAAAACACAACAGCCTCTTTCACTACGGTTCGTTGCTAGGGAATGACCTCCGCGGTGTAATTTACACAGTGTGGATAGATAGAAAGAAGAATGCAGATCACTGAACAAGTATATTGAAGAAATAACACAACGAACCCCCTTAAATGAACAAATATAAAATTTATAAAATTTGATCAGTTTATCAACAGAAGTTAAAATGAAAAGAAATCAATTACTTGGTTACAAGAGAAGGAAAATGTTACTAACATGTACTCAAATAAAAAGACAATACAAATTTCTTTAAATGTAAAATTACTTTCAACGCTAATATACTATCTTCATTGCCAATGAGATGTGACCTTTGAGTGCAACGATGAGAGACTTCATCACCACTTTTATGCGGACATAAAGACTTCCGTTTGTCCCTGCTCTGTCGATCTTTGTCTAGCTGTTTAGTCTTGGCCTCTTGTCCGTCAAACTTCGATTTAACAATCGTCTCTGGACTTAGATTTCGGCTTAGAATTTGCTCGGGTCCTGTGATTGGTTTAGGGATTTCTCAGGTGAATCCAGGAAAGCTGTTTCCTTCAATAAATAAAATGTCTCGCAATAGACAATAGGTCACATTCCCAGGTATATTTATATTTTTACATTAATTCGGCTCAGAAAACAAAAGGCATAAATTCTGCCGCAGTAACTCATTGCTCCCTAACTCTTATGTTTACATAGATGGTCAAGGCTTGTCCTGACCTTAATTCGGATCACGCTAGGGGTGGTCAATTAAATTCAACTCAGCCGTATGAACCCGTATGTAACCCCCCTTGACTTCTTACTCTACCAATCTAGCAGTGTTAAGTTACATATGGCTTAGACCCTCAGATCTAGCTATTCTAAAATAGTTTACTCCACCAATTAATTATTACAAACTAGCATATAGATATACACTTAAGTGATCAATTAAATATTACAAACTAGTATATGGATATACATTTCATATTATATCATACTAGACAGAGTTAATCCATAAAACTATGAAACATTACCCATCCTTCCTTAAGCTTAATTCATGAAAATTCCTAATCACTCATATGTATTAAAGATTCAATTACATGCAATCTTGCCACTTCTCCAAATGAATTGATAATTAGAAAATCAAAGAATAAAATGTCATGACTAGCATTTCAATAAAATCCTGCAAAATGAAATCATACATACATACATCATATCAAGAATACATTTGCAAATATATCAACAAATGAAATAAAATATTGAAATCGGGAAACTAAGATTGCGTACCTTTTGCCGTTTTCTTTATTCGTTTCCACGAACCTCACGTATAGTCCGTCTCCTAACTGAGACAACTATCTGGCCCCTTACTCTATATCGAAAACGTACTTTTTACGAATTTAAATGTAGATTTTGTCTACTTCGCTGAGACAAAACTGTCGCTTTACTGCCAAAACACGAGATTACGTCTTACACGTTCCTCCCGGAGTCGACTACTCTTTTTCAAGAAAGATTGAAGACTGCTGAATTTTCCTAAAGTAAAACCTTTAATTTCTTACAAATTTACGCCCATAAATCCATATTAACCAATCGGAATAGACTGTTTCTTAAACCTGTTCCGTAGAATTTTTGGATTGACAAGACAACTAAACAACTAATCATGCCGTAATTAACATTCCTTTGAACAATCATCTATAGCCAGCTCCCGCCCTTTAACCGGTCGATTTTGGGGAAGGGTCTGATGTCATTCTCTTGTACCATAGCATATGACTCGGTCATGTTACTTCAGCTAGAACGAATTCCCTTTTGACGTTCAAAGATGAAATGAAAATAATCATCTAACTATCTCTAGCCTTTTCTACTTTAACTAAGTTGACTTAGATACAATTCCTTTAATCAATGCTTCTACGAGTTTCCAAAATTCGACACATCACACACGTCTTTTCATTCGTCTAAAGATAGTAAATGGAACAGTACTAGATACACGTATTTTCATTCGTCTAAAGATAGTAAATGGAACAGTACTAGATACACATCTTTTCATTTGTCTAAAGATAGTAAATGGAACAGTACTAGATACACGTCTTTTCATTCGTCAAAAGATAGTAAATGGAAACTGTAAAACCATCGAACGTTAAGTTTCGGTGCTTTGGAAGAAACAATGTCATTGAAAGATTGCTTTGCAACCATCCATCACATGACTAGGCAGCTAAATAGCTTAGCTTTTCTATGATATATGAGAAACCGTAATCTCAGTTATGGAATTCAGACAACTTGTGATGTATTACAATAGCCGTTCAAGTCGTATTTCTGTCGAAAGTGAGATTGAAAATATTTTAAGTTTTGGCATTCTGTTTCATTCCACTTTAGTCTTTAGTGTTCCTGTAACTCATGCACCAATTATATTTTTAGTTTAATGTCTAAATAAAAGGTCTTGTAAAAAAAAGAGGTAAAAAGGTTATGTTATTTGTGCATAATGAAATAATCTTTATTGATCATTTTTAAAATGTTCCATGTAAAGTGTTGGAAGAGTTTCATTTATCATTCAAAACATAGGATCTGTTCTACTTTTAAACAAAATTCAATAACTTTTTTGAGGAATTTACTTTCATTATGAGTGTAATTTTAAATTTTTTTTTGCTTGAGCCATGTTCATTACAAAATAGACAATAATCTGATGTAACTGTCAAAGATCAAACTCTAGTATTTTAATTTTAATTGCCTCCCTTTTATGCAACGTTAACACAAAATACCTACCGCTTACGTTATCTCACTAAATGTACATTTAGTTCATTACACGTTATTGTAATTATAACTTTAATTCACGGATTTTACATTTTTTCTGAAAATTCAGTCCAGTTCCATGTTGCTATACTGTATTTTTATCTGACCTAACTCCTGACCTTGATTCTTAATTGGTAAACATAGAGGATAATCATTGGTATTAATCAAGGTCATATTTGTCTTTCGTGTCAGCTCTATTGTAAACAAGTTGCTTTTATTTTTGTATTATCGAATAAGACAGTAAGATTCGTTAGGTAGAATCAAATTTGTCCATGGCGTACGTGTCAATCGTCATATGGGCTTACTGCACCATTCGGACCACTTGACCCTATCACGTGATCTAAAATTGCGTTTAAAACTAACGCTTTTAGTGATTAAATTCAGTCGTTAATTTTTATACCTCTGGAGCTCAAAGATATTTTGTGTTGTGACCAGATAAGTTGAAATTTTTATTCAAAATCATTTTTTTTTTTTTTTGGAAATATAAGTGCGCTTCGTCAGCAATCTTGGGACAAAGACATTCGTTGGTAATTATTTGGAACTCTAAAGCCGGAATATTATTCTTGATTCATAAAATTCAACAAGGAACTGTTGGCGAAACATCACAAAACAGGTTACAGACGACATCGTCGCCTTCTATTATGGAACTTCATCGGGATTTGAACTTTGATCTAGACCTTTTTAGAGATATGACATATTATTAATTCTATGATTAACTTTTGGATTAGATTCACAAACCGTGTAAGTCCTTTTTCATATTTTTATCTTGTTTCCTAGGAAATAAAAAATTTTGTAAAATTTTATAAAGCTTGTTGGTTGGCTTCACTCTTTTATTTATTACTTTGTACAAGCCTAAACACGTAACACAACATTGACGAAGTTACCTTGCACCGAGGCACACAATACGTTTTAGAGAAAAGGTGTCCTTGAGAAGCAGGTCATATTTCTTTTGTTTATCTATGCCTCTCGGCTTTCATTATACCAGCCGACTCATATATTTTTTTGTTGACGCAAGATCTAAATCTACAATATTTCAACAGCAGATATATTTGTGCCGAAATACGTTTATTTTGCTCTCTATATAACTTTGCATTGGACAAATATTTCTGTCTTTCCTATTGCTATAAACTACGAGAATGAAATTATCTGACAATACTTTGTTCCTGATTTATGTTTCGAGAACGAAATACCAGCTACTATTTTTGAACTATTGAACAATCTTCAAAAAGGAGGGCCTAAAAGGGTAGCCAAAAAATACGAAGAAGCGTAAAATTAGTTTAAGCCAAAATTATAAAACATAGTAAGAAACGATTGTATTGCTCTACGAGTTTGTAATTAACTGAGCAATTCTGCATATTAAAAAAATATTTGTCAACATATAGTGTAAAGCCATACATATAAAAAGTAGTCCAAGGATAGTCCTAGGGATGTACATTCTGCAAAATGTTTTGGGAGAGGCAAAACCGCCAATAATTCCATGATTGTTCTCGCATGTCTCTGAATTTGTATGAATGATCATTGATCCAAAGCTAATGATAAGAAAGATAGGGACACCTGGGACTTCACTACCCCAAGAGAGTTTACCCCTAATCATACCTTTATAGGATACGAAACGATAAATTTACACATGGGTCTGATATTGGCACCAGGGTTTACTAATAGCCCAAGTCGTTATTTGGAAATAACTGATAGCCGGGCTCATAACTAAGTATGCACTCACTGAGAATCAGAAGACCTGAGTATACATGCAACTCAATTGACCCTGTCGTCCATCCCTAACTACATGTACTGGGATAAAAACAGAGTTAAACATGTAACATAAATGACCATGTCGTCCATCCCTAACTACATGTACTGGGATACAAACAGAGTTATACATGCAACTCAATTGACCCTGTCGTCCATCCCTAACTACATGTACTGGGATAAAAACAGAGTTATACATGCAACTCAATTGACCCTGTCGTCCATCCCTAACTAAATGTAATGGGGTAAAAACAGAGTTAAACATGTAACATAAATGACACTGTCGTCCATCCCTAACTACATGTACTGGGATAAAAACAGAGTTAAACATGCAACTTAATTGACTCTGTCGTCCATCCCTAAGTACATGTACTGGGATAAAAACAGAGTTAAACATGCAACTGACATTGGTGCCATACCTATCTTTACTTACCCCTTTCTTGGTGGAGAACAGAAAGGAGAGTGTCTGAGTTTGTTGGATTGTTTTCCTTCCATGTATCTACATCTTGTTCATTGCGTAACATCAGTCTTCATGCCGTATTATGTGCATAATGGATAAAGACCAATTTCCAAACCTTTTCAGTTAATGACATAAACGAAATCTTCATTTTCCTTCAGATATTCTCTTTCATCTTTATTATTATTATTATTATTATTATTATTATTATTATTATTATTATTATTATTATTATTATTATTATTATTATTATTATTATTATTATTATTATTATTATTATTATTATTATCTGCAGTCACTTATGCTCGTGCATATAATCCTATTGAATCAAGAGGCCATTAGGGAGTACTAACTCATACTGTGTATTAAAAGGACACGTCATGTTTCACAATTGTTTTGATCTGAAAGAAGCTCACCTTTTTGTGTCAGGAAAACTGAAACATACCTCCTCACATATTAACCATTTCATTCACTTTATTAAACATTGAATTTAAAAATCATTTAGTCAAAAGATCACAGTAATGTCACACAAATTAATAATTTATGATATTCAGATATAAATTGATGGAAGCTAAGTGTTTGAAGAGGCTTTAAGAACATGCATGAGTTGAGTAGTCTTTAACGATTCTTGAAACAGAAGTCAGCAATATTCCTCAGAAATAGAAACCGTATGTTAGTCTCCAACGTCTGTCATATCTAATTTTCGAGAGATGTTAATGGTTTGTCCTTCCAGGCTCTTAAATTCCAAGCGAAAACAGGAAGCAAAAGTTGAAATATTGATCTAAATATCTTTGATGATGTGTTTCCATTTCCTTTGATCCTGTAGGTAAATCTTTCAATCTTAAGGAGAATGTGGGAATTTTTATAGACAACGCGAGTGTAAGAGATCTGAATATAAGACAATTTTACTGCATTAGTCAATTACACGCGAGCACAAAATTAGTACTGAGGTGTTAATTAAGTTACTTACACACACATAAACACACATACATACATACATACATACATACATACATACATACATACATACATACATACATACATACATGCATGCATGCATGCATGCATGCATGCATGCATGCATGCATGCACGCACGCACGCACGCACGCACACACACACACACACACACACACACACATACATACATACATACATACATACATACATACATACATACATACATACATACATACATACATACATACATACATACATACATACATACATACATACATACATAAGACAATGTGGAACAATATATATTCTGATTATGATGAACATAAAACATGAACGAAAGCCAGCTAATAATATTTAAATCTGGTGAATATTCAACATTATTGCTTGTAGAAATATTTTAACTTGATTCAAATATTTGCTTTTTTTAAAAAAGGAACATTCTTCTAAAATTAGATACGTATTTTTAAATGCAGAAAAGGTAAGCATTTTCAAGAAGCATAATTAGACATACAAAACACAACCTGAAGAAGGTATTTGCTTGCAGAAACATAAGTATGATGAAATTCTAACTGCCTACCGTGACTCGATAATACCTCTTTTTTTTATTTATCCAGAACACTGTTATTTACAGAAAGTTTCTTTCTAGGTATATAATGCAAATTTTGACCAAGAAATGTAAAACTTTAAATGAAGTAACCTCTTTAACTGCAAGGTGTTTTTTTTTAAAACACAACGTTCACGACGACGTTCGGAAATCTTTCTTTTTTGGGGTAATGGATCCGCTAATCACATATATAATTCAGATACTCTTGCCACCCTTAGCTTTGTTAAGATATAAACAATTCGGGCAATGATATGAGGCCATTGAATCAAGCATGACTTCATACACCGGAATATGCGATAAGAAGCAGCCGTCACTATATGATACAATCGGGCGCTGAGCTATGACAGTGACTTCACAATTTCAAGTTTTCATTTAGTGTATTATAAGTGTACCTAAAGGAATGTAGTTCTCTAAAGAATTGACCAAAGTCAAGAAAAAAATGGTCACTAATGGTCTCACGGTAGTAAAATATGTCATAAATATTTATTATCCGACAGTTTTTTTTATTGTGATGATAACAATGGAGCAGGAAGTTTGTGTATGATAGAAATCAAAGAAATACATATAACAGATTTTGACCCTCCAACCACTTCTGGACGGTAAGTGATTACTCTACATTGCCAAATTTAGCTCATTCTGTCTTTGAATTTCTCCGACGTAATTCATAAATTGAAACATCGAAGTTTCTGAGACAGTTTGAAATCTTATGCTGTTACATGTAAATTTACCTCAGTTTTGGTGTAAGTAACTGTAGAGAGATTTCGCAAAACTTATAACGTCCTCAACAAGTACAGCAGATAGCAATAGTCTTTATAAAACTGTTTTTGTCAAAAGTAAAATCAAATTTTTTTATTGTTTGAAATATTCTCCAAGGATGATTTTTCAATTACAGTGAATAAAAGTAATGACTTTGAATAAGCGCATAAAACAATAATTCAGCTTTAATTGATATAAATTAATTCATAATTCCATATTGATAATACTGAAATCGTATAATCTCAATCATTATAAATTGTGAATTTCAAACCAAATACGCACAGAACGATTAAGAGTCAGAATGCAAGAATGTAGCTTTACAGTTATCAAGATGCTGGCAAAATAGTCCACTTCAAGAAGGGACTACGAACCCAAGCAATGATGGAAATGTTATTTAATTGGTAGGGATTTATAGTCTTGATAGATGTGGTAAGGATGGTAACGGAGTTGTTGTTAATAGATAGATCAAATTCCAAGATAGTTTCTAGTGTATATTGCAATTGTTTAAACAACTTTCAAAGGACCTCATTGATGACAAATACATGGAAATAATGAAACACTATGAAAACATTAACTTAAATATTTAAATATTGCCGTGCGAATACATGAATGAGTTTACCAAACTTAAATTACCGCCCATGGATCAAATTTCATCTAGTCTCAGAAGATCATAGAACACTCATATATTTATCAGAATGTTAAGGAAGTTGTGACAAATTTCACATATTGAAACCTCTAGTTAATTTTCACGACTACGTTTTGAAAATGGATAATTTATTGCTTTACAGTATTTTTTTTAAACGTTTAAACTTCCGTCTTCAGAACAATGCACTAAATCGGACAAATCGCAACGTTGTACTTTGCTTAGACTATGAGAGGTACGATAATGAAACGGAGACAGTACAATTATAATAAATTTATATGCTATTTCAAGTCATGCAAACCATATCGATATCGAATGTACAATGAGTGATGAAATGCAAACTATATCGATGATAAATGAGCAATGAGTGATGGCAGAGTATGATACATCAAGGTCAAAGTTATTCATTGAGAATTATATCTCAACAACGTCATTGAGAATTATATCTCAACAACGTCCTTGAGAATTATATCTCAACGACATCATTGATAATTATATCTCAACAATGTCATTGATAATTAAATCTCAACGACGTCATTGATAATTATGTCTCAACAACATTTATTGATGGAATATATGCTAATAATCCCTTTCAGAAACTGAAGATGGGCAATGAAAAAGCAAGGTAAGAGTCGTATAGTGCCTAGGAAAAATCGTGACAATGTTGCAGGTATTTAGAAACAACTGCTCAGTAGCTTGACTATTCAATTGAAACAGATAATTTTTTATGACCATATGAATATACTAAAGATAATAATTTCATTTTTCATAAATTGAAATGCAGTTTTAAGTCTTTTGTGGCGTTAGACTCCTAAAACAAAATTGTGATATAAATGGATCTCATATTTAGAATGTGTAAAACATTTGTTTCTTAACAAAAGTGAGTTAACATGAAATGAATTTAATAAGACTTTACCATCAGGAGTGTTACTGTATCACGGTAAATAATATAAATTTGTCTGCAATATGAAAACGGATACTTGGTGGAAAACAATTATATACACACTTTGTCTCCTGCTTTAATGTCTTGTTACAAAAATTATACTTGAGAATCATCAACAACATTCTTATGTTTTGCTTGAGAGTATCTACTGTATCTTCCTTCAAACAGTCAGGCACGATGACATATTCTTCAAACATACTATTCTAATGCTTCTTGTGAAAACGAAATGAGAAGACATTTGTTGTATCTCTGAAATATTTTTCTATCTAGTTAAGCTTGTACACTGTCATTCACATAAATAGTTTGTATTGTATACAGTATAATGCTAACTTTTTTTAAGAGTTGTTGTCATAATTCTTTGTTGCAGAAACGAAATCCTTTTACGAATCATGTACTAGTATCCTAACAAAGTGCCACCAGGCCATCTATCAGAACTACATTATCAGCTCTAAACAAAGGCATGTTCAACAGTAATACAGTCACTAACAACAACCTGGATTTCATTTCTAAAAAACTTTAGTGCAACCTTTGTCTATACATAATATGTAACACCCCTTACAATCATGACAACGAATGCCTATGCAATATTACAATATATGCATCTGAAGCATTTCAATATTACATTATTCCTTGAGACAGGCAAGGTCCCTTAGTTTCATTTATGTCAGCCGCTCAAAAGAAATTGTTTCTATTCTTATGGGAAATATTTTAAGGCATTGCCTCACAATACATCAACGGCATCATTATGGTAGAATCAAAATAAATTCATGTATTCCAGTTTCAATGTCAAATTTAGAATATGCATCAATGCCTTTACGCCTCACAGGTCTCTAACGACTAATAGCTCGACAACGATCATAGCGCGTTCAAAGTAGCGCGTTGATCATATGATACGTCCGTCGTACGTGTGTAATATTCTTGAACAGCTATTACGTCGTTAAATCCAGATGTTACTTGGATCAGTGATAGTCACATAGATGTAATTTTGCCAACACATAGTCAGATGGATACGCCAACATTTTTGGAATTTGATTATGCCCCTTTTGTAGGATATGCAACTAATTTGATTTTGCATAGAGATAAAATTGTCGGTTGATACATCGTAGAAATGAAGTATGTTATCAATGGCCTTGAGAGCCAATAATCATAACACTGGGGATCTAGATGATGTCAAAGACTATTTGTCTTAGACCCCAAAACTTAACCTATGACTCACCCTTTTAAAACTATTGAAATCCAAACACAAACAACTATACATACACGATATGAGAAGGAATTGATAAAGGCATACATGCAATTAATATTTAGCTCGGGGTCAATCTCTGCCGTCAAGGTCATAACCTCCAGGTCAAAATTACGACACTATTGAGATCCCAACTCTATTCTCATATAAGCAGTTACAGAAAGGATACATTTTTATATGCAGCTGACGTAGGCCACAAGGTACGCAACTGACATTTTCCCTTTGGACAGTCATTACCCCCCAGAAACTTACCCAAGAGACTCAAAGATAGTGAATGTGCTAATGAGGAAGCACCTTCATATTTAAGTTAGAAACACGTAATTATGTTCATGTGAGTTTTTCTCCAGAATGGCAAAATGATTAAGTTTCCATAAGACTGACTACAACAGAACAGAAGTGATAAAATGTAATTTGGGTTTTCACCATTGGCTCCAAAACAGACTTCCCGCTCAGGGGACTATTCTAGAAGGAAATAATAAGCTAGTTCAAGGTGCAGTCTTTTCCACCTGTAAGTCTAATTCGATGCAAAATAACTTCCATCCAAAAGATATGATTCAACCTAAAAATGATATTTGAATTCTTAGACTGCAAGTTAGTCGGAATATGAAATATTAAATTGCATTAATACAGCTCGCATTCAATTTCAGTTGCTTTGAGTTTAAATTTTTTCTACTTCAGTGATCCAAAATAAGCCTACATTTTGGGAGGTATAATGTATGGTAAAAATATTGATTTAGTTATTCTTGAAAGACTCAAACATCCATTGAATCTTTCTCGTGAACTTGATTTTTCTTCACATCTTTTTGTGGGTCAGTATTTTCTTTTTAAGCAATATGCAGACGCCGAAAGAAAGCGATAACCTTAAAAGAATGAAGATGGCAAAGAGAAATGTAAACTAAATTAAATAAACTCTAAATACATTAGAAAACTGGCCACACAATATATGGAATTCGTCCAATCTTGCCTTGATTAAAGTTATAATTTAATATTGTTTGCAATGACAGTCTTTTAGTAGTTCGTCATGCTTAATCTCGCACACACAGACACACTCACGTTCAATAAATTATATCTTCAGCTCATATCCGTAATGAAAAATATCAAATATGAATATTGTAAAATACAAGATCACGAAGCTTTTTATTTTTATTTTACAATTTTGAGGAAGCATTCTTTATATTTATGCAAGTTTGTTGATGGTTTTCGGTGGATAAGCGGTCTAAAACGCTTGCTTTTACTGATCATTCGCAAATCTCACATTTTATTGGCGTGTGAGAAGTCTTGCAAGTAGCTTCACGTGGGTCGGCTGCTTTACTGGATTCTTCCTTCACCATTTATAATGGCCGCAATGAATAACATGTCATGTGCAGATAAATGGCCTTATATCCCACCAAACTAAACCACTGGTTCTCTCAATATATAATGACTGTACGACATAATTACCTAAAGTATGAATATGTATTCACTAATACGGTTTTAATTTTTGTAAATATTAGATATTTTCCTGAAGTTTTTATTGATAAGATGCAACAAAATGTTACATAATTTTTAATTTGTATATTGTGTACTTAGCTTTTGTTCATGATTGTAAGTTGATTACATAATGATTACATAGCTCACGTATGACCCTTAATATATACATGTAATGGAAATAAAATGTTTGCATAGACGTTGTATTCTAAACATTCTTGACTCATTCTTCTTTACAATTGTACAGAAATGTTCGTTTTGAATGATTCACATCTAGGTTAAGGGAAAGTGTGCATAAATTGGGGTTTAATAAATAATAATTCATTCCAGTTCTATAGTAGTCTATGGGATTCCATAGTCAGAATTTGCAGCTGTGTTGTCTGTATGATATATAATTCGAGACGAATTATTTGGTTCAAATATATATTTGGGACGTTTAGGACTCAATTCACAATACTGCGTCTCCTGAAGTTTTCACTTTGTGTTACAGAGAATTAAATTGCCTGTCGATGTTACTTAACATTGTTGTATTCATTTAAGATATTAGATAGTAAAAGAAGTGCAAATCTTCAAGGGAAACTTTCAAACGAAACTCTTTTATTGCTTTAGAAGCAGAAGCAGATAGGCAAGGTTTTTCAAGTCATACATCTAAACTAATTTCTGACTCTTTGTTACTTAGAAAAACAAATTTATCCTGTTTTACCTGTTGTCGGATCATACCATATTGTGGTGACACTACTCTTTACATACAAGAACTGCAGAATTGTCGTTCTTATAAACCTATCGGAAGCTCCCATCAGCAATGAGCACAACACTAATACACAAAAAGCAGAAACAATTCAGTTTTTTATCTCTCTCTTACCTTCAAAAAGCAGATATGAAACTATTAACATAGAGCGACTTTCAAAAAATGTTTTAATTGCGCTATGAATTACCATCAATATTTCCAAAGTCTGCTTTATGCGTCATAAAAAACTAAAAAACTTGCAGTTATTCAAAAGAAGCAATTTTAAATTGCTCTAAAAACAATATGATATTCTGACTTTCGACAATTAAAATAAAATATATTAATCTACATATCAATCATGACAATAAAAACAATATTGGATCAAGATCGAGTCATTTTGATGTTATCAGTGAAATGCACATTGTTATGTAAAGTAGACTCATTAGAAACTGGCGGAATAGTTCCTACATTTTCACTTCTGTCCGTGTACCACCAAACATGTACTAAGCGATGTGTTACACTGTTCTTCTTGTGTGATTGGCTTCAAAGAGTAGTTTAACATTTGATGCCATTAAAAACATCCAAACGGAAACAGCATTGACAACTTTGACAGATGATAATAAGTGAAATGCTTCCGGTTTTTATCGGGACAAATATTTGTTCCGGTTTAAGTGTATGGTTTCTAAGCTACAAATCGTTGCTTTTATATCATGAATTCGTTGGAGAATGTCTTCCTTTAGTAATTTTTTCCGTAATTTTGCACCAGACATGCATCCGTTTGGCATTATCTCCCTTTCTGAGTATTAATTGCATAGTATTCTTATCTACCAACACGAAATCATTTTGCTCTGAAACTGTTTTCGCACTGAATGCATCCAATCGCCAAAGCATATTCCAGTTAAATTCATTTGTCTGGTTTAAACAGTAGTAATTTTGTTTTAGACAGAATGAAAAGGATGTTTTCGTTTTACCAATGACAATGCGAGTTCCATCAAGTAATTTATATAACCCCATTGGCCTTTAAAACTTAAGTAGTCAAGTTTTTCCTCCTCGAGTATTTGAATCAATGGACGTCATATATAAATGTTATTAATTAAATTTACTTTCCTCATCATTACCGCAAATAATGAAACAATTATGACGTAAATAACTGAATATTTCTTAAGAAACATTTTGTTTTTAAATATGAAAGGTGCCCGGCAGGGCGGGCACGTTCTTAACGTATATCTCCTGATAACGTTTCGACACGTGATTAATGCAGCTGAAACCTTGTGGAGGACATAACAGGCTGATTTCAAACATTTTGTTAGTTTCACGTTAACCTTATGAAACACATAAAAGAATGATTTTAGGTACTCCTCTCGTTGTTTCCCTTAAATCGTATAAAGAAAATAAGAGACTTGTTTGTTTTAGGCAAACCCGTTGTTTCACGTCAACCTATGAGAACGCTTTACACACAAAACCTTATGAATAACTTAACATACTAATTTATTGGCAATCTTCTCCCTGTTTAACTTCATCCTCTTGAAGAATGTATGTGGCTGATTTCTACGTAATCTTAACGTTTCTTCGTGTAAATCTTATTAAGACCCTAACAAACACATACACATACATGTGCACAAACACACACACTCACACCCACACACCCACATCCACACACACACACTTACACACACACACATATATATATATATATATATATATATATATATATATATATATATATATATATATATATATATATATATATATATATATATTTATATATATATATTTATATATATATATATATATAGAGAGAGAGAGAGAGATAGATAGATAGATAGATAGATAGATAGATAGATAGATAGATAGATAGATAGATAGATAGATAGATAGATAGATAGATAGATAGATAGATAGATAGATAGATAGATAGATAGATAGATAGAGAGAGAGAAAGAAAGAGAGAGAGAGAAAGAAAGAGAGAGAGAAAGAAAGAGAGAGAGAGAGAGGATTCGACTCCTTTCGCATCGTACCAAATACTTATAAAAATACTACTAACAGCTGCCTCACTTGGCGCTCATCATTAAGAATTTAGTGTTTTGGCTAGAGTCAGGACGTGACTGGGCGGGACATAATTCTACATGTCTGCGTCATGATGACCCCGTGCTGAGCATCACTATAAACTGCCACACTGCTGATATATTATCAATATGACTGAAAAATATTTGAAAGTTACGTTATAAAATCCAGATCACAGAGAGAGAGAGAGAGAGAGAGAGAGAGAGAGAGAGAGAGAGAGAGAGAGAGAGAGAGAGAGAGAGATGTTTTATGATTAATATGGAATATAAATACATTGATTTACATACAGTTCTACAGTTGACATATCAATTATATTAAATTATTTTTTGGATGAGCAAGATTATTTAATATCATTTTGTTTTTTGGGTTGGGGGGGGTTAAGGAGTAGGGTAGGTGGGTGGATGAAGTTCAACATGAAATAACCTTCAACTAAATTTTACAATTCTCATACTTACATCAATTAACATGTTATTCCGATCTTTTAAAATCTTTTTTTTTCTACAGTTCATATCCAATTTTATTTATTTTATTTATAATTTTTTCCACTTTAAAGGTTGACTGCTCTCCAGTATAATTTCTTCTTCTCTTCATTCTTCTTGTCAACAATATTATCCAACATGCATCTGAATAAAATGTCCAGTATTGTGAAAACAAAATTGTTTAATTAATTTTATTTATTCATTTTTTGATAGCATAATCATAATTTCAGGCATACTGATGTTATATTTACACTGATTTATATGAATAATATCTGAAAAGAAGATAACCATGCCACTTGTGAAAACTTGCTGTCCTATCCCATTGTTGTTCTACATACTTAAAAGCAAAACAATAGTTGAATAGTTTTCGCGGCTCATTGTAACGTCCAAGAAAACAAAATGTTTCTTACAAGTAATGGACGTATTAAAATAGTACTGAATGGTATAGCTCTATATAACCAAAAGACCTTATTAATGTAAAGTATTTGAGTACATGAAATCCTAATGTACCGCTACATGCTTTGTCAGTTTGATCATCCCATAATGAAATACAATTTGCTTTCATTTTTTCGTTAATGTTGTTCATACACTGGAAACTGCACTTCCAGACGCGTGACAGCTTTCAGATTATCTGCGACTCAGCAAATCTTTGAAACTTCGGCAAAAAAATCATTTGAGCTATAATAAAGATATATGGAGAAAGTAATTAAGAATACAGTGTTCCTGTATAAAGTATTTCAAGTTAGTTGAGTTTTGCGCCGGTTTGATGTCATGGGGTACATTAGAATGGTTAGGTATCCGTGGTTTCTCGATCCGATCTTTATTATGTTATCTTCAGCCGCGCTTAAACCAGTAAATCCATGTATCATCCCCTGAGAGTAGAATTCTATCAAGGTAGAAGAAAGTATGGATGTTAGAAAATAGACTAATGCACTCTCGGAGCTCTGCATTTTGAACGAAACTTGTACTAAAAGAGCAGAAAAGGAAAAACCTAAATTAGATTTTTGAATGGCTTGGAACCATAGTGGAACCGTTTTACGTCCTCGTAATATTCGAGTCTTACACTCAAACGTATTTTATGTGATACGTGCTGCATATTATTTGGAATATATATATATATATATATATATATATATATATATATATATATATATATATATATATATATATATATATATATATATATATATATATATATATATATATATAATGAGAATTATTTTGTTATAAAGTATCTTGTGAGTCACATTTTGCTTTTGCTGTTTCCTTCAGTCTTGTTCAGAAAGATATTAATCACACGCAATAAAAAATATTGTTCGGTCTGTGTGAATGTCAGGGATAATAACCTCTCTTCTACTTTAATATTTAAAGTGACGACAGGAAGTACTCTGAAAAAAAAACACAATAAAAGAAGGAGGATACTGTAAGTCCATGCCTTGAATTGTAGATATGTATGTTGGGAAGATAGTCAATGAGAATGCATAAACAGTATGTGAACAAACGAGATCTTTCCCGCTTGTTAAGATTATGATAGCTAAATTAATCAAGCTTAGTTTATTTAAGAGTCACTCTTGCATTTTATTTACACAGATGGTCAGTACTGTTTAACGATGATATCTAAATCTTAGAGTATTTTCGATATAACAGCTGTGTATGTGAGCTGATGAAGCAATGTAAAACCTGCAAATTGAATGGGGCATGAAGCGTCTCTTTAACGCTGTAATGTGTCAAGCAAGAATTGGGTTTTGATGGTTTCCAAGGCTACTCAGTTACGGTGTTAAATAGTGTAATCATGCACATTCTATATTAAAATTCCTGCATGAAATTAAATGTAACTCTCAAACTGTATGAATAAAGATCATAATCGCAACGGAGCTGTCAGTCTGACAATATAAAGAAAAAAGGCTCCAGTTATTTATTTTGCCTCTTTAATTCTTCAACATATACGCTAGAAAAAACAAAATATAGCAAAAGTTGTGTAACTGCCAGGTCGGAGATCTCGTTATCTGACAATTTTTAAAAAATGTTAGATTGTAGAAATAAGAACCAATATGAAGAAACAAAATTTTTGTGACTTCTAATTCTTATATATGATTCATATGCGTTGTTTAATCACGTGGAAATATAATCTGCCTTTTCAGAATGGTTCATTGTTCGAATTTAAGCAAATAGGCCCTTAGATAACATATAGAAGTAAAAAGAAAACTAGTCACGGAAATGGACATCGAGAGTAAATATAATAAACAACGATTATTAATAAATTAAAAATCGCACCTATCTATAAATTACAACAATAGTTCCTTAATTAAAGACTGACGTAATGGCAAATGTATCGTTTCTACATTAGGTAAGAATTTTACTGGGATGACTCAAATGTTGCTGAAAAATAAATGTCATTTTGTCCTATGATGTTGAAAATGGTGTGTATTGATAGTAACAGACAATCGAGAACCACGATGTTTAGTGTTTTTAATGAGAAAAACAGCATAAAAGCAAGCAAGTACAAACTTCACATTTTTACTGGGAAAGATTTTTAAAAAGGCATTTTTAAAAAGGCACGCTATCATGTTCTTTAATTTCTATTTACCTGAGCTTATAAAGGGTCTGCACAAACTGTATCATTTGTGAACTTTTGTGCAATGTCACAATCATGCTATGTTTGCCCCTTCGTATAACATTTGTTCACAATCAGTCTACACCAAATATTTGAACAGAGTACCAACGGGGGCCATATTTGCAGAAACGGCTGGTTTATTTGCGAATTGGCGGCCGACAAAAAAAAAACAAACAAAAAAACAATGCTGCTTCCAGTTTGTTAATTGAGTGAACCCTGGTTTTTCCTATGACATTGTTGTGTCTAACTAGAAGCAAAACAAGAGATGACTGCAAATTAACAAAAATATTGATTTGGATGAAGCCACGAATTTTATTATTTTTGGTACCACAAGACGAAATATATCAAGAAAATACGTAGGAAAAGAATTTTTTTATTATATACCAAACTTACTCGCAAATCGAAGTTTAGATGATGAAATTTGTTCATCTACATAACAAGCTCTCTCCCACCCCCTTTTTCGTAAATTTATCTCACTTTCATAGCCATATCATATAAATATGCGTGACGTAAGAAAGCGGTAGGACTTGGTTAACCTAATCAGTCGCAGTAAATTACATTTTTGTCATTTTGTAAACTATTTTACCCTGTCTGTAAACAATGCAAGTACGATTCAGCAATGCATAACAGCGGGTTTGCCGTTGTTGCCAAGGAAGCAAGGAGAAGTAACTTCTGAGAGAGACGCGAACGGCGTCTGGACAGATTTCTTTATCAAAGATTAATTTCCATGTCTGAAATGTAAGGCAGTTTGTATTCATTTGTTCAAGCTTATAAAGTACTCGTGTTCTCTGCTGCAGGTACAACTTTTGTAGGCACACAATCAAGCGTCTCATGGCAAGATGGGAAAATCTTTTCTTTTCACATGAAAATATAAGGAGATATATTTCCATATGCAAAAATATAGGATTGCAGTAGATATAAAAATTACATCTCTAATACGTCTCTATATTTTACACTTAACTCTGTAATAAGTTCGTTTACTTGTCTAATTGGCTCGTATTCATGTAAAATGTACCTTTGGTTACCATATGCGAAAACTACGAAAGCCTTCAAAATTCAGCTGCGTCCTTTCGCACAAGGACAAGGAAAATTCTAGAAGTAATAATCAAGACTCGAAAAAGAAATAGAAAAAATGCGAATAAAACTTGAAGTAATGACATCGAAAGTTTAAATTTAAAAGAATACAATTGTAATATTCTTTTTAAGGGAGGGGTAATGTATCTCTGCTTTTATTTCGTCGTCAAATGTATTTTGAAGCCAAGGAAGATGATTTAATTATTTTTTCCCTAATGCTTTGTATTTAAAATTACAAACTACTCCCAGTTAGTGTCAGTTAAAGAAATGATTCCTATTTGAATTTTGATAACTTTGGTCTATAAATTAGTCATTTGGCTTGTCGTTTTTATTTACTTTCATAAAGTGTTGTCATAAACATATGGATTAGGTCCTTCAATGGGATTTTTTCTGATCTTCTTTCCATTGGTCTGTTTCACTAGAAGAACTGTACTGTGAATAATTCTAAATCTTTATGTATCATTGGTTTGATATTGGTCTGTTCGACCTAATCAAAGTAGAAGAGTGAAATTGTTTACTTACCCATATTTACTGAAAAACCAATCAAAAAGTTGATTAATGTCGTCTTTAACAAAACAGATACCAATATTAATCAATCTTACAATGTCATCTAGGGTGCATGACCCGTTGTTTATGGCGACGCTATCATTAAATTTATTTTCAACGTTACTGCCTGGCTCAGTCAATTCTACGTATATTTTATTTCAAGACTTAAATTAGTAAATACCAAACATGCTTAGTGTTGATATAAATAATACAATCAAGTTATTTAACTCTTAGCTTTTAAAACATTACACCAGAATGTTCAGCACCCTTTTTTTCATTAACGACGTGAAGCCTATACCTCCATGATTCTGAGTTTGTACAAGTCGTGCTGACATAATTTCGACCATGATTTCCTTCCTTTTACTGGATTACTGGGAGGGAGGGATATTTTAGTGGAAAAAAATGTCATCTTCAGCAAAATAGTTGGAATAATTGCAATATAATGATATCAATTCAGAACAGTTTAACAACAACTGCTCGTACATCAGGTACACACTGACCACCTGCAATCTGAATGATATTATTATTATTATTTGATTTCTCACTTATTATATTTCTTATAGTGATTGTGATTATATGACAAGCTATATTATCATGTGTTTAATATTGTACATCTTGTTCCCAAGATGAGAGAGTCCAAAAGATCTCAAAGAACTTCTCGTCATAATTGTTAAGAATGTAGATAATTTTGTGCAAATTTCGTATTTGAGCTAATCAACATTGAGAGAGATAGTCGCGGAGGGTGCTAGGTGGGTCAACTACTTAGGTACGTTTACACCGGGGAATGAACGTACGGTACCTTTAACAGAATAATGAATTTAAATTATAGTTGTCGTATGAGATAGGATTTGAATTTTATTACAGCATATGCAGCATGTACATCAGCAAATGTATGTATTGATATTCTCCAATACTTTATACCGAAAAGTAAATGAATATGCCCAAAAATGATCTACGAAACGCAGGATTTTGGTTGTAAGCAATGACTAGAATTATTATATACTTTATGAATAATTCTATAAGTTATCGCTACGAGAGAGAGAGAGAGAGAGAGAGAGAGAGAGAGAGAGAGAGAGAGAGAGAGAGAGAGAGAGAGAGAGAGAAACCGACCGCCCTTTCTTACTCTTTCACGTGAACACTTTTATACACTCTTTTACTAGAAACTTAAAGAAACTCGAGCAATTTAAAATGAATCTTTACTATCAGGTATTACCAAAGGTCACACTACTCTGGCCATAATCTTGACGCAAACTGTATATTCCAAATTTACCCGCCACCATGACACGAACATCGAATCACGATGAGCGTTTTAGACTGAAAATTTATGTCTTTACGTAATATTGTGTTCAATTTTCATTGCTGTATTGCGTGAAGTTTTCTAATAGCAATATTTAGTTGTGTTTTTTTTTCTCTAGACGAAAGTCCATAAATTTCATTTCTTTACTTCACTGCTGAATGAGAATCTCACCATGTAAGCGCGCGCCTTCATATAACGAAAGTAGTATGTATTAATGCGCGGTGGTCATGCTTTATTCAAGTAATGAAAAACGCGTCAAATGTTGGGTAAAACATTTAAATAATATTTTGTTTCAATTATGTGATTCTTATAACACTACATAACGACTAATATGCTTAATTTTCAAGTATGAACTAAAAATGTTATTGAGTATTAAAATAAATTAAGTTTAAAATGCATTTGTAAAAAAAGAACTTAATTAGAAAAAAAGCATAATCGCTTTCTTCCCTCGTAATCATGTCATTAAACAATTACAGACCTTTGTGGAAATATGTACGGGGTGTTATGAACCAGTAATCCAATCATATTGACATGCTTTTGGCGTTGAACAATACGAGGTTTACTGGTTTGTAACACGTCATATTCACCTCAAAGATGAATTGTAATTGTATCATCTCACGCTACCAACTCTGAAACAGTGAACATTTCGCCACACTAAATTCTATAATAAGTTCAAGTAGTACAAAGCACACTATTTTTCTAGCAAAGAGCGTCAAATATCACATCGAATATAATCCAAAAGCAACTTTCCATAAAGACTGCTTTTTATTTTAGTTTTGGATTATTTTATGCACGTTTCAAACATTCTGTAAAACATACGTTCATCATTAATACATACTGCAAACTATTCGTAGTTAGTGGTCTTTCGAAGTAAAAATGATCAAAGTCATACAGCATTTCATCGAGATATTTTTTATAAGGCCGAAAAAAATTCAACTTAGTGCTGGCATTGTTTTACACATATATTTTAACTGTCTGGGCTAGGTTTCAATCTTGATCAAATTATCTATTTATGTTGCCTAACAAAAGATAACTTTAATCCATTAGGTTTTCAGGTTGACAAGAAAAGCAAAAATAATGTATGGCTTAAAATATCATAGGTTTGATTTTTCAAGGATTAATGATGAACAGACCTGATTTTCCTTTCAATGACACTCAAGTATTCCCCACCAATGTGTTTCAAGTATTCAAGAAACATAGTTGGTAAACAAAAATATGCCTAAAATATATTGCATTTATTTCGAAACCATGCAATAATTCAATTTCCCGATTTGACAATATTTTAAGCCAGTTCTGCTTTTAGAGAAATTGTCATTTATATATAAATCAGAATTCCGTGATATATATATATATATATATATATATATATATATATATATATATATATATATATATATATATATATATATATATATATATATTTGTGTGTATGTATATATACACAGAGAGAGAGAGAGAGAGAGAGAGAGAGAGAGAGAGAGAGAGAGAGCTTCGATCCATAGCACAGAGTTCTGTCTTAATCCGCATGATAAACCGTTGTGATTTAAGCTTCCATGATAGGGCCTAATAATTGGAATAATTAGGTCAGAAAATGCCATCAGGACGTATCCAAATATTTCCACTTTTCATATAGTATTTCGATAACACCTGGTACAATCATCATCTGGTTGAAAGACTGACTGGAATTTATTTGTTTTCGATCCACGACATAATTATACATCTACTTAAAAATATTATTTCAAGAAACATGCAGAAACAACTCAATAGAGAAATTAGCTTGTAATTTCAAACTCTTCTGATATCGGCTTTATATAAATACGAATAAACGTGCCTTTCATTCCATAAGACTGGAAAACAATCATTTAATATCGATGCGTTGTATCAATTTGACTAGGGGAGTAATACTGATTCAGCAACTCTTCTATCTCATCTGTCGAAGTACAGAATCTGTATTAATTGGTAAAACTATTTCCTGAGCATTCGATTTGAGTAAAATCGCAGGGAGTATAAATATGTAATGAGGAATCACATAGGGAAGAATAAAGAATGCATAAGGCTCAGCCTAGCGCGTAAATTACTTAATAGATCAGGAGGGAAAATATTGCATTATTGACAACAAGGAATCCACGTGAGGATACTTTAAGATTTTTGTTTTAAAGTCCGAAACGTTTTAGCTCTGATATTTTTAAAACATTTAAAAAACTAGCATTAGACTTAACAGACGATATTACTGGTCAATTAGAGCAGAGAATAAACAATGAAAAGAAATGTAAAAGTGAGTTCTTAAACGATGCGATATTTGGAGTTAGATACTACAATGTCAAGTGAAGAAGTTAGTTTAGCTGCTTAAGGTCTTAAAAATAGTAAAGCAACAGGTTTTACAGATTTGAATAATAACATTGTGTCATATTCATTTTTTCTAAAATTGCACTCAAACTTTTTAAAGTGATATTCTGCAACCGTATACTTCAATATGGAGCAAGGGTCAAATTTTACCAATTTTTGGAAAGATTATCCATTCGGGGTAAACTTTATAAAAAAATGACATTGCTAAGCAAAACATAGTACAATGCGAAGTGACTAAAACAACGTTAACAATATAGCTTACGTTTAAAGCACTTAAACTCGTAATGGGACTATTTCGATTCTTCACTTGGTCTTCTTCAAGGAGAAAGCCTCTCTCCAGTTCTTTGTCTCCTTAAATTAATGATCTGAAATCAACATTACAATTAAATACAGAAGTGGTTTTCATTTCAGAAATAATGTCTTTACATATTTTGCCTTTTGCTAATGATAACGGTGAAATTTTTATAGATATCAGATGGTCTAGAAGCATTCTTAGATAGCCTACATGCATAAGATCGAAGATATATGTAAATATTGATCAAACAAAAGTTATGACTTTTGACAAAACAGTTAGAAGACAAGATGTTTATTTAAGCCCAGAGAAAATGGCTTGTATATAATCATCGTATCATCAGTTGTACCTTTTTTTCTTGTTGATCTACCAAATATTTATAATACACTTATATCATCAGTATCTTCCAATTTAGATTAATATCTTACAGCCAATGTAAGGAAAATATTTTTTTCACCGCTGATTAAACATCTTGTCTTGTTTATAGGAAGGTTTTGTCAGTTACAGTTATTTTATTGCCTCAAAATGTGTATGCACTTGGAATAGACGACAAGTTCTTACTAATTAGTAATTTATCTAACAAAGAAAAACAATAATAACACAGCGATGATAAAGTATGCAAATGAGAGAGCTCTCAAATAAGTTTATGCAAAATGAATAAATAAAGTATATTTAATATTTATCAACAATAAAATGTATACATGCTATTCAAAAATAGGCATTTTGAATGTGTCCCTTGCTCATTTTATCATTTATCGTGTCATCGCTTTCTAACAAAATGCTGAAATACATGTAAGCCACATAAAGGCTTTAAATAAATTAATGGTTTCATCATATCCATATTTATCATTTCTATATAATGTGAATAATTTTAAATTTAAGAATTGTTTATAGCATTAGAGGCTGGTTTCACAAACACTTGCTAGTAAAGTTGTCCAAGAAATGAACGAGCTATTACGTATAATCTATAGACTAGTATATGAGTTTTCTTATTCTTTTGCATCTCCGATTTAGTCTAATTACTGTGAAATTGAGTGAATGAGTGAAAGCCGAACGGTTACATAGAAAATAGTTTAGATGGTTTTTAGATGCTAAACTTTGTCCCAAAGCTATGTACATGGAGACACAACCTCTTTGTGTCAATAAATATGAGCACATCGCTAAGTATTGGCTTACATTGCCAAAAACAAAAAAAGTTGTTAGTTTTTCGAAACAAAATGCCGTTTAATACTTACCATATTGCGAAATAAAAATTATGAAAACTGCATTCAAAGTATGCAAACTATTGATCTTTGAGGCAGTAAATATGTAATCGTTTCATCGCTTTCTGACAAAATGCTAAAATACATGTTTCATTCTGTCTGACGCTCAGCAGTTACTAGCAAAACCTCTTGTATGTATAAAGATATGAGTTCTTCGAAACTTCATCCTATCTGATAATAATTGCGGATGTAAGCCACATAAAGGCTTTAAATAAATTAATGGTTTCATCATATCCATTAAATATCGTGACTGGTAGACATGCACTAACGAATAGCCTGAAAACAAATGATAACTTGGTATAAATAACGTGGTTGAAGATGTGTATCATTTTTATTTTAATCTGTCTCTTTACCTCTCAGTTAGAAAATCTTGTATTAGTCTTTATTATTGGCAGAAAGCAAGTATGTCTAAACTAAAACAACAGCTTCAAATGAATATTTAACAACTGTTAAACACCTAGGTAAATATGTGCACAACGCACTCCAACTTAAATGATCTTCTCAGACTGTCTGACGCCCAAACTCCCTTACACCATCAGGATGTACCCATAGTGTCTGCCATTGTTAAATATTTAGACTTTCTTACTTTACATTCACAATCTCCCCACAGATTCATATCTTCAAATGTTAAAATTCTTCCTCCCATGAATAACGTTCATGTGCATATTTTATCATATAACTACTGATGTATCTATTTGGATGTTGTAACGATTGGTTACGCGACATAACTTAAAATAAATATTAAGTGCAACTGCCTTGAAAATCATTATCATTTTAGAAAATGGCTTGTATAATTATCGCATCATCAGTTGTACCCTTTTTTTTCTTGTTGATCTAACAAAAATGTATAATAAACTTATATCATCAGTATCTTCCAATTTAGATTAATATCTTACAGCCAATGTAAGGAAAAAATATTTTCACCGCTGATTAAACATCTTGTCTTGTTTATAGGAAGGTTTTGTAAAGAGATGATAAAGTATGCAAATGAGAGAGCTCTCAAAGAAGTTTATGCAAAATAAATAAATAAAGTATATTTAATATTTATCAACAATCAAATGTATACGTAATATTCAAAAATAGGCATTTTGAATGTGTTCTTTGCTCATTTTATCATTATATTTATTTTTTTAAATTTTGTTTTGCAGTATGCAAGCAAGAAACTTGAAAACGGAAATATACTTTTATGTTTTCCTTTTCTTTTTTTTTCATTATGTAAGGATTTATTCATCAAGTGTTATAGGTGAAGCAGCCGAAAAGAGATAGTTTTACCTACTAAAATATGTTACTGTTTTTGCTGATGGATTTTTCTTTCTCTTTTCCTTGTACAATTAATGACTAGAGGTTTCACGCCAATGCATATTTGCCGCGCTCGACACGTAGTTATTCCACGGTACGTGCTTCGTCTCGAGATTTATAGTCTGTGTTATCACGGAGTTTGGAATCAACATTCCTCGGCCAAAACTCAAGCTACTCAATTCGATTCCTATCAGTAACAAACAAGGTTTCGTCGCTTCCCAAATGTGGATTTTAGCCTTATGTTGATTTTTTTATCACCAGTAAACCAGCCGACCTATGAAGAGCTTTCAAATTTTGCGAAATATAAAGTCATGGGCATATCCTGTGCTAAAACCTGATAGGGCTTTTATGTTAAGATATATATATATATATATATATATATATATATATATATATATATATATATATATATATATATATATATATATATATATATATATATATATATATATATATACTAAACACTCTTCTTAAGCAGATATGTGGAAATGAGTCATTTAACTTGAATGGGTAGTTTTGCACCATTGACAGCTACTTTTGAAACCTTTACGGACGGTAAACTAAACTAAGTCGCTTTTTCGTGCAGCCTTAACAATTATGTAAGGTGTAAATGTGCTTTTTAAAGTATATCATCACTAATAAAAGTAGATGCATGTTCGAAGTTGATAAGGAAGTGGGTTTAAAGTTGGTGTTTGAAATGCTCTTCTTCATTCTCGACCCCTAATGACCATGTTAAAGCTTCATGAAGAGCTTGCTCTGCATTAAAGTTGATGACAAGGCAACGAATCGTATTTAACAGATAATGGTAATGCCATTGCAACTGTGTTCTACGAAAATACGAAGGTATGTTGTAAGGAAAGCACGGCCTGTAAACTATAAACATGCGAATTTAATCTACCAACACGGACTGGATTATATAATCGTTCGCTTTTACATGGCAAGTATGAAACTGTCCACCCTTTCTGAAATATTGTCCTGGAACAAGAAATGGTTGTTGAAACGGCAAACAAAACTGCGTCATTGTTAAATGAAATTCAGTTTCACAGCATAACAAACAAGGAAGTATCATTTCGGAAAGTACCGATTATAAGTTTTAGCTTGTTGACTTCCATTATATGAACAAAGCCGAGAAATCAAATTCCTCCTTTGGCCTCCGTTTCCGCCATTTTCTTAGCGTAAAAATGTAATTGCAAGTGCTTTGTGATTGATAGGTGTGGCAATTAGCCTATTACACAACACACAAGCACGCGCGCGCACGAGCGCACACACACACACACACACACACATGCTACATTCGTGACTTATCTTTCCGAGAAACATATCGCATTTTAAAATGAGAATTATTGTACATTCATTATGGGCAGAAAGGTCTTTAAGCTTGAATACTATTTCGAAGCATATCAGACAAATTTAGATTGTTCGTACAGAAGGCCTAAATTGTGCAAGAAGTACGCTTGTATTTTTTTTAGTTTGTGGGATTTTTTTGTTGTTGTCAGAAACGATTATTTTATTCCTTGGACAGGAGGTGCTAATTCAAACACATACCCCCAAACCACCCACCACTCCCTAACAAAGGTTATATTGCAACACAGTATTGATACATTTTAATACATAAAGTTTCCTTTGTAGCAACCATACGTCTGTGTAAATATACATAGAACTGAATGAACATGTTGGACATGATCAGAGTTTCGTGATAAACGATATGATTTCAGTTCCATGATAAATGATACGATTTTACTTTTTCAATTTTTATTTTACTTTTAACTGTACAGGTATCAAATTTCAATTCCATTAGTCACGCGAATGAATTTGTTCTGAAGAACTTCCTTTCCGAACGTTCTTTTTCCTATTTATTTTCTTGGGGAAGGGGGTATAATTTGACAGGAAAATCATTCATCCATACGCCATTATCAGCACTTTTACCAATAATTACGTGAAATGTAATACAATAATTAGCGAGCAATGATATATCTAGTGTTGTTTCTAATACTCTAATATCGTGACTAAGCTCTCTTAGGCTGTCGAAATCGAGGAAATTAGTTCTGTTTTTCGGATATATTCCATTCACTAAGGCTTAAAATTGTGAAAACTGCAAGCACCGGGTCTTACATTGGCAGGCTTTTGGAAATACCATAGTTTTCTGCAAATTAAATATGGTGTCGGTACTTAAGGTTGCAGCTTACATTATGCAAACAATCTTAATAAAATTTAAGTTTTCATTAAATATGGCAATTATAAGAAAACTAATATAATTTACAGGATTTAATTTAATTGCAGTTTATCAAGACTGATATTTTGTCTTGCTTAGGTTTTAAACTAAAGTTATTTGGTCTTAAACTTTCCTAAAAGAAAATCTCTGGATCTATTCAACATTTAAAACGAATATATGTGTCTCAGCTTTTTATATTAGGGTCGAATTTTCACTTTCATCATAGGGCAATAACTTATCTGTTGATTTTTATTAAACTTGATGGGTTTCACTCTTGTCTCCTAAATCAATTAAGACAGTAGAGTCATATTATTATTATTATTATTATTATTATTATTATTATTATTATTATTATTATTATTATTATTATTATTATTATTATTATTATTAATTTTATTATTATTATTATTATTATTATTATTATTATTATTACTATTATTATTATTATTATTATTATTATTATTATTATTATTATTATTATTATTATTATTATTAAGTCATGCACGTTTTGTCTTGCAAATGAAAACTGTTTAAGTTAAAAAAATAATTTGTTTAAGAAATAATTGACAAGAGTATTTACAACGTGCTGCAAGGGTATCGTCATGAAATTGAGGTGTTGCAGTGCAATACCAATTTTCTACAATAAGGTGGCTCCTTATGCAAAATAAAAATGAAAGTGATGGAAGCATTACCTCTCTCAGAATTTCACCAACAGAATTTAAGTCTAAAGTTAAATTTCGGTCAATAATTCAGTGATCCGACAGGCTGAAAATTTAAGTGCTACTTAAACGTACCCAATTTAGATGTCTAAAGTCAAGATTTTCCTTTTCTACCTATTCGGAACATCATCGTTTTTTTTTTCTTCACACGAAGTCGAAGACATTCCATTCTAAAAAAGAGACTCGAAGGTAATCACGGTAATACTTCTCAAATTAGGATTTTTGGCGGACTAACATCCGGCTATATCTGCGAGGAACAGAGTCTTATGATTTGACAGGTCTTGAAAATAACACTCAACGACATTTCAACTATAATTTAAAAATATATCCACATTTATTTTGTAATTTTATTGCTGCAATATTTTGACGACAAAACATTAGAAATCATCTGGTTTATGTGTCTTCAGCTATTACATGCTTTGCTGTTAGTGATTGTACGTCATCAATTAATTGTGAAGTTTGAGGTTATTATGACGTAATAACAGCCAATGGGTAACTGTGCAGTTAAAAATACCAAAATCAGAGTTGTTTTTCTTTCTTGCATGCGAACGAAAAGGACAATGACGTTCTTAGATAGATGTTATCAGCTGCCGTTCAGACCACCTTGGTAATTTACGACACAAAGATTAATCGAGAAGTTACAAATGGATCGAACTGTTTAGTTGTTTTTGTTTTTTGTTTCATTTGCAGCTTTTCAGTCAGTCCTATGGTCAGTCCAATTATAGAAATAGCCAAGATGGTCCCAATGGCAGCACGATCTCATTTATGTGAGGACATTGCCGGTGGAAAAAAAAACATTATAAGGCATATATTTTTGTCTCGCAGAAATTGTCCAATTGTCTTATAAATGGCGTGTTAGCATTATACAGAATATTTGTCACACTTATCTTAATAATGCAAGAACGTGCAATGTAGACTAAACATTTTAACCAATGCATACAGAAAAGTATATAATTAAATGGCTTAGTATTTCATTAAGTCTACAGAAAATACAAAAGGCTGTATTGAAAACAGTTTTGGGATACTGACATATACATAAGACGTTAATCGATGAATGTTGAGAGTTTTGCACGGTTTCTGAGGGGATAACTTGACCTCAGTCGCAATATAATCATTTATTTCAAATGCGAGTCCATTGACCTGAACTTTTTGAAAAAGGCTCAGACGAAATATAGTGATCATTCCAAAACTAGCAAGATTTTGATGGACGAACATATGGCTAGATTTGCGAAGAAAATATCCTTCTAAAAATAACTGAATATTTAAAATGTCTGTATGCTAGATGTCTCCACTATGAAGATGGAGACACATAATTGTCCACTACGGTTTCGGCATTTAGAAGATCTAAGAGAGATCGAACGAGGACTAGTCCATCTGGGATTAACATTTCCCTGAAAGAAAAGTAAATAAACAATAATGAAGGTCATGTTCACTGTACAGGACACTTCATAGCTAGTACTAGGAAACATTAATAAAAATAGAATTATACTTCTTATCAGCAGCATGATATTATAACTAAATCCGATATAGACGAAACAAATGACAATGTTGATCTGTTTTCTATTTTCAAGGATTACGAAAACAATAAATACAATCTGAAAGCACTATCAAAAACGAATCTTGAGAATCTTTGCTTGTTAACTTTTCCAAATTTCCCATTGAAACGATAAAATGGGTACAAAAATATATATACTTAGAATATATAATATCCACATTTTTATGAGAGCTGCTTTGACGTTTTTACTAATAAACTTATATTCTAAATTTTCCACAATTTTGTCAATCTAAATCTTCTAACAAAGAAGATATAATTAGACAGAAGGATATGATTTTGTATTTGAAGCATCTACTATAATGTGCCATTTTCCATCATGCAAATAAAAGTGCGCATAAAGTGTAATTTATAATAGCTTGTACAAAATGGTTCGTTTTCTAAGGTTAAGAGGGGTGTTTTGTCTCACTGATATATTAATGTGTACTGTCTGTGGAAATACTAAAAAAGAAAGCTACAAAGAAGTGGAAAAGGTTGAGGCACAGATAGAAAGAAATAGAGGAAATATATAGTAGATTCCTCGCAGGCCCGGTCCGAGGATGTGTGGGGCCCAAGGCAGCAAGTGATGAACGCGGGTCCCCAAGCAAAACAAAAATGGCCGTTGCCTCGTTAGCCTGACCCTAGGGCCGGGCCTGCTTCATCGCAAACAAAGGTCTATTTTTTATTATAAAATTAATCATCGTATTTGCAGTAAAGATATGATTCCTTAGTTATCTATTAGCATCATCCAGTTTTGGCAGTGAAAAGTATTATTCACCTATATATGTCGATATTTAAATGAATTATTTTGTTCATTGTCTAAGTGTTTAATGGCGTCAAAATATACCTAAGAAGAAATAATTTTGTTAATCGCACACTTCTTTAAGTTAGGAGTGCATTGCACTGGAGAAATATTTATTAAAATGAGAAGAATACTGGAGCAATGTTTAAAGTGATTGACATCGACCACGATCAAGGCATCGACCACGATCAACATTAAAATAGTGATTGAAAGATTTAGCGAAATATTTTAAACGAACAGTAGAATATAAACGGATAATCGTCACCACCGCAGATAATAATAAAGATGCCAGATGTGGCAAGGACGGCTCTTATTACACCAGTATAATCGTCACCCTCGGAGATAAGATCTTTCCAATAATAAAGATGCCAGATGTGACAAGGACAGTTCTGATTACACCAGTATTAAAACTAATCTTTATCTCTGATTTGAACATCTCGAGATTTTGGCGTTAAGACTTTCAGTTAACAGCCAATAAGAGGTTGGGAAATCCTCCATTTAATAGGTCATATTGTGGAAAGGTTAAAGTTTCTCTGTTATTAAGTATTTATAACTTTGAAAGGAGAAACAATTAAGTATTTATAACTTTGAAAGGAGAAACACTCGTACAATAAAATGTAAATGTCAGAAACAGTTCTGGATTCATTGGTTCAGAGACAAAAATTATACATAAATGTCGCACTAGTTAAAGTACAATAACGAGGTGATTTGTGATTTATTGTATACTTTAATGTCTATGTTCACTTCAGACAGACTTTGTATATTATAAAACATCACTTTATCAGGACGTTAATCTCGTTCCTGGAATAAAAGATCAACAATAAACATATGATTGACGATTTGTGGAGTTGAATGAAATATACTTGACAACGACATATTTAAGCGACAATTTCTGTCACACGCCTCAATCTTGCTATTCTTTTACATATATTTATAAGATGTATCAATTTCACGCACCACATATTCTTTCTTTCTTTCCTTTTCTTTTCTTTCTTTTCTTTTCTTTCTTTTCTTGCTTTCTTTTCTTTATTTTTTCTTTTCTTTCTTTCTTCTTTCTTCTTTCTTTCTTTCTTTCTTTCTTTCTTTCTTTCTTTCTTTCTCTCTTTCTTTCTTTTCAATGACAACATGCTTGCTTAAAATTATTGTTTACATATTCCATCTTCCTTTTCTTTCAGTCCATCATCAGATAGTAATGGTATATTTTGTTGCATTACCTGTTTGTTCTATGTTTGAAAGTTTGTTGCAATTGCCCGTGCTTTCTTTAATTGTTCATGGGAACCAATAAGATGATAAGTAATGCAAAATGCCCGAGTTCAATACTTAGCGACTCCACCCAAATTATATGCAACACACGTAATACCTGGATGTGACAAGCAAAGAATATTTTGATGTGCATCGCATCTCTATTTTCTTAATATCTAAGGTAGATATAGTTAAGAACGTCCGCCTTTGTACAATAAACGCTCTCTACGCAGATCTAAGTGACGTAATCAACACATTATCCCCGACCTGTCATGGTTAGTGCCCTTGACGCGAATTGTAAGAACTATTATAACATTGCGAGAAACCATTAGAAATAAAGTGTTCAATTATATATACTTTTTATTTATAGTTGACAAATATTTATAAAGTCGAAAAAACGGAATTGCATTTTTCCGTTTGTGTCAAATTTTATTCATCTCCGGAAGTTCGTCTTTTTGTTGTGTATCAAATAGGCAAAGACGTAGAATTGAATCGTTTATAATTAATGTGCATGACTATTACTTGTATATGTAAAATAGTTAATTCTTTACGTTGACTGCAAAATAATCTAATAAAAATTATAAAAGAAGGAAAAGATATTTTAAAAGATTTTTTCAGACTATTTCAGAAGATAATATTGTCCTATTTTAAAACATTCCTAATGAATAATTTAATATTGTAAAGTTTCTCATTCGAATAATATTTTATTTTCACATCATGTAAAAAACGCATGTTAAAATAACTAACGTTTGCATTGTCTCTACCATCAAAGAAATATCTGAACTTCCTACTGATGTGAAGGTCAGGAAAAAATCAAAATGTAAACAATGTCTCTGGTGGCTTTTACAACTAGCACTCCTAACTCTATGGCCAAAACCTTTAAGTCAAATATGACAGTTGTTACTTTAGACATCTGTTGTACATATTTATATTTAATTCTGTCGAAATCTTTATAATCACCACTTGCCGCCATTGTCGTCCAACGGTGGTAAGTCATTCGATGAAGATATGATATGAAAACAAGCGTGAATTCGCAAAAAAACATGGTGCATGAATTAAGAATGGGAACGAAGTTGGAACAGTGGACGGATAATATCATAAATATTATTAATGACTTGTTAAGTCAAGTCGGCGGAGACTGGACTTAACACGCTCATCATAGTTCATGTTCTTTCAGAATATATCACGGCCATTATTTCTAAGCATTACGACACGAATCCATTGACTGTATCCTTCACTACTTTCCTCTATCCCATTAAAATCATAGCCAAAATCGCCTGATAAAAATTCCAAATACCAGCCTATTTTACGTTGGCTCATATGCGCTTCATTGTGACGTTATTGACATATTTCGTGACATCTTATACGCTATCTTGTTATATCATCGGCCCTGTGGCCATCTAAACAACAAAACAATTACTGTTACTCTTAAGTAAAATATTGTAAACAATATTGAAGAAAATAAAAAGTGTTTGTTCTTTCTAGTTATCAACAAAACATTACTGTTACTGTTAAGTAAACTATTGTAAACAATATTGAAGAAAATGTAAAGTGTAATGTTCTTTCTAGTTAACATTTTATTATAAACTTTACAGCATTTTTGTCGTCGTATTATCTTTGGGTAGCCACTGTGAGGTGAATGTAGAAAAAATGATGTATTTGCGACTTTTATTTCTATAACTAACAAAAAAGAACATGACATACAGTTTTTAAATCATAATATAAGTTTATATTGTGAGATAAGAGATAATTAAATCAGCAAATTGTGTACGATGCTTTGGGATATCATTAGCTATTTAGGACCTGCCTTAAATCAGCCACGCAGTCTTTCTTTTGCATTAAACCGATGCTATATCAATAAAAGTAACTGTTAAATACTGAACAAATGAACTCACCTACATACATTTTTTTCTCCATCGGACCAGGCGTCTTTGACTCAATTTTTACACATCAGGCAAATTGTTAAATACTCTTTAAGTGAATATTTATGAACAATTGGTGACAATGTATTTTTCCACAGTTTGTATGTAATGATTCCTACTTGTGAATAAATATTTAACTAAGAGTAGCTCATTAAAATTCACACCATCCAATGCCTTTGTAAAGATTTATGACCGCTTGGACCCTTATCTGCGTAAATGTATACTTTCTTCAAAATGACAAATACTCCAACATTTCACAAGCATGTATCCTTAAAAGGTGCAGAAAAATTGAGAGACATAAGTTACAAGCAGATCATCAATCATCCAGTATCTCCCTTCGCTTTCAGTACTTAGATAGACCTAGATAACAATGTATGTGTTATCAGTGACATCATAATTTAATGATAACATAATTTCGAGCTCTGCAGTAAACGTTATGTTTACAAAAGAGGACAATATAAGAAAACGGAAGCTTGTCTATCTCTTTACAAGGATGACAACATACCACTTGATTTTCAGTACAAAGGGCAACAATTAAACTCTTTCTACCACACGCCAGGGCCTGAAAATCGACTGTCTGAAAATGTGCTATTTGATATTTCATTTTATATACCATATATCTCGTTATTATCCAAAGAAAATATGTATCATTCGAATTAAGTAAGAAACGTTATATATTGTATATCCAACGACTTCATTTCCAAGAGGAAAGAAGATATATATGTACTACACATTAGGTTGTTCTTGAAAACCCAAACTTTCCAATGGAAACTTCCTCTAATTCTTGAATTTAGTATTTTGCCAACTCATTAAAATCATGACAAATGTCAGGTAGGCATAAACTCCATTTACAACCCTCAACATGTTGTTATGTATATCTTAATTTGTTATAATTCTTAGTACATTATTGTGTCTACATTAACTGTCGGGATTTTTTATATTCATGACTATTATTCTCAGTGATCATGAATAGCAAGATATTAGATAGTTATTTTGTGTACACGGGTATACAATTCTATTTAGTTATTAAGAGTATAGATTGTGTAAGATCTATAAATAGTTGTTCATATAAGAGTTTACGACTATTAATAATGTAATAAAATTAAGGTGATGTGCATTTGGTTATAGCGCCCCGTTTAAACAATTCTTAGGTTTGTGTGATTACTTGTTTTTTAATTTCAATTGGGTGCAATGGGAAATATTCCTTAGCCTGAAAACATTAGCCAGTTACTAGGAGCAAACGTCAAATAGAGGAAGTGTTAGTGAGTTTCCATGAAGCTATGGTCAATGAGTAGCGAATTCAATCCGCATGAGTGTGATGTCGTACTTAATAAAATCTAGTGGTGTACTTTGTTGTTGTGACTGCAGTGGCAGTATTTACGGTAGGAAACCGGTAAATTATACAATGGAATGAATGAGAAGGGACTCGGCAGATACTGTTTATGTCGCCATGGTGGCAAATGTGAGGTAGTTTTACTGGCGTGATGTGCCTTGAAACGGTAGATCGACTGGCCTAAGGTGGCGTAGTAAAAATAGTCCTCTGTGTTAGGGATATTTGTAGAGTTTTTTTTTTTCATGAAGCTATGGTCAATGAGTAGCGAATTCAATCCGCATGAGTGTGATGTCGTACTTAATAAAATCTAGTGGTGTACTTTGTTGTTGTGACTGCAGTGGCAGTATTTACGGTAGGAAACCGGTAAATTATACAATGGAATGAATGAGAAGGGACTCGGCAGATACTGTTTATGTCGCCATGGTGGCAAATGTGAGGTAGTTTTACTGGCGTGATGTGCCTTGAAACGGTAGATCGACTGGCCTAAGGTGGCGTAGTAAAAATAGTCCTCTGTGTTAGGGATATTTGTAGAGTTTTTACGGTGTTTACTGCTATGGGTACGTAAAGCAGATGTAGAGAAACTATGTGGATATGCGGTTGATAGATATTTGGAAAATTGTGAATAATATGGTCTTGCATTGATTAGAGTTAAATTTATGTAGAGAATGGACATGTCGGGCTTTCCTACTTACAACTGAAGTTATATATAAGTCTTTGAAAATTTGGGGTAAACTCATGACTTCTAGCGGGAATCGCGCCAGGGTTTTGACACGGCTCTATCAAGCAAAGACCTCTGGCTTGTAACAATAACAATATCAATAATAAGACCTATTAACAAGGTTGGTGTTGTATCCCATTGTTGTCAGGTTGGATTCTGTGAAGAATTAAGGTATTCATCAATGGATGGGTTATGTTACAAGCATAGTTTTTTTGTAATATTAAATCAAGTAGTAAGATCTATCAAGAGTGTATGAAGGCGCGATACTCAAGATTCATTCATACAATGAACTAGGTGTACATTGTTCAGCAAATATTGAAATAATATTTTGTTTCAATTGTGTTATTTGTATGAGATAACAGAACGATAAATGTGGTTGTGTCTATGTATATAATAAATGAGCATTGACTGAGTATTACTAAATCAACGTCGTCGATGATACGACATTCATACGGTCTAGGACCAAAATTAATGAAATGGAACTTTAGCAATAGCTTTCTTATTGTATGATAGATCTACAAGCAACACCAACAAATGTAATTTTTAAAATATATCTCATATAATTGTGTCCTGGTTTGAAAGTAAAACGAATCTCCGAACATAGTAATGCATCATAGTAATACAGCTGATAAAAAGTCATCGGATCCATCGTGAAGAAGAGATAGAGTGGCCGAGTGCCGAACTAGCAGCTGAAAAAGATGCAGGTTTAAATCCTTTTCCTGAATAATCCCAAGTTGGCTGCCGTAGTGTGTCGCTGTCCAAGACACTTCACTCGAAGTGGTTTAATACTGGGTGGTGTTAATTGTTTTGTAGCCAACAGCGCCAATAGGAGTTGACAGTACTAAATGTGGACGATTTCCATGAATTTACGATATGAAACAAGATTTAGATAACCTGACATTTCATGCACCATATTGCAAACAATTCGCTTGCATTTTTCAGGTGTTCGTATTAGTTGGAATAAGCGCATAGCTATTTATCATTTCTAGTTTTGGCAACGTAGTGTATCTTACAGAGCGAAACATTAACACCAATTCATTGAAAAAGGACATACCATTTCATAGCAGTTTTGCTCTTGAACCAATCATAATATATATATATATATATATATATATATATATATATATATATATATATATATATATATATATATATATATATATATATATATATATATCCTAGTTGACTTCGCCGATTATCATTCATCACATGTGTTACGAGTTCAACAGTGATTTCATTTCTTTTGAAACTATTGTATATATGTCTGTCTGTCTGTCTGTCTGTCTGTCTGTCTGTCTGTCTGTATGTATGTATGTATGTATGTATGTATGTATGTATGTATGTATGTATGTATGTATGTATGTATGTATATATATATATATATATATATACTGTACATCTGTAAGAAGTTATTATGTATTAATGTAGGTTATCTGAGGTTGTATTGTTGTGATTTAAACCAATATTGTATATTGCTGTGATTTAATTCGAAGTTTTCTATTGTTGTAACTTAAACAGAATTTGTATATTGTTGTAACTTAAACAGATATTGCATATTGTTGTAACTTGATTGTTAAAACTACGTTAAAAAATCATCCACCCACGAACACACACAAACACATTGTATTGTTGTGATTTAAACCTTTGAATATAATGATTTTACTTCTACCTAGTAGCTATACTTATATTTGAGAGCTGTCAACCAAAATATTCAATATTATTTGCGCAAACACAGTTACTAAGACAGTTCTGGACTCGTACACGTCTGTTTTGGAAAAAAAAAGTCATACAAAGGAGAGAATATGCATTTATTAAAAGATAGAATAATGGACTTGAAGATATTCACTCAAAGACGAAATCAGTACTGGACTCGTATAAGACTATGTATGATGGAGAATGCGCGTGATATAGGACACGATAACATTTTTTAATAGACAATAGATGAATTTGAAGAATTTCCTTGAAGACTGAAAGGAATGTTTTTCTTAAATGAACCATGACCATTTTCACAAAACGTCATTGATGTATTGTATGTACTGCAGCAAAGAGTTGATAAAATAGATTATATTTACATACATTCAATATATATATATATATATATATATATATATATATATATATATATATATATATATATATATATATATATATATATATATATATATATATATATATATATATATATATATATATATATATATATATATATATATATGTGTGTGTGTGTGTGTGTATGTAAGGATATGCAGATGAAATAAGGGAAATAAAAAAGAGGAAATGAACAGCAACACTTGACGTCTTATGATGAATATTTATTTCAGAAAAAAACCTGATAGGTGTTTTATAGAAAATCTTATTTGCCTTTGAAATTTGCGATATATCACAGATGTGCCTTGATTATGAGCGTTGATGGAATGTAATCCAGCTTTATCAAAATCCTATAGGCATCCTTTTCATAGAATGAGTTATGTTTGGGTTTCTAAATACGAAAGTCTTTCGACATGATTTCATTAAGCCATAGTAAGTACACACCTGGTTGTACATATACAGTCGTCTTCAAGGAATTCCAATTCTCTTTCTTAAGAAACAGCACACTAAATGTGCAAATTAAATTGGTAGAACATTTAAAAAATTCCTCAACGCAATCCTTAAAGAAAGAGGAATTCTAAAAGTAAAAGTATTCCATATAGCTCAAAAATACAACCACAGAACTATGAAATGTTTTATACGCGAATTTACCTTGTATCTGGTCTCATTGAGCAATGTATATCTGGACACGAAGTTATTAGGAGGAACCACCGATCAAGCGATAGCTCCTGGCAAACTTTCTTACATACCAACGTTGGCAGAGCCGGAAATTCAGACCCACCCGTACCGAGGTGATATGTCAGTGATATGTAAAGGATAGCGCTTTAGGTCACTTAGCAACCCGCGGCCTCCAAAAAGTCATGTATAAGAACATAACAGAACTAACATTTTATAAATCCAAGCATAGACTTTTGAACGAAAACATCCATCCATAATTTTGCAGGCCAAATAATTAACTGAAGAGGACCAGTGTAATTCTCAAGTAAGGTACGATACCTTTTTGCTACATTTGAAATCTATATTATGGTTTTCATCGAGACAAGGAAATCTCAGCGGAGCGGTTACATTACTTTTCTCCGCGAGGCTCTGCCTCTCTGATAAACGAACAAATACAATCAGACGAGTGGTTTTGCTTGTCTCAGTACCAGCCTCAACACAAATTACTATTCTTACACAATTTTATCCCTTCTAAATTAAAATAAAATCTTTCAACATTTGCTGTGGCTTATTCGTGGACATCGTGATCGAAACAACAAGACTGAGATAAGAAAAGGTTGACAAATCTACTTAATCTCTCTTTTACATGGGTGAGTAGGATACATGTATGCAGACTAGAAACCACATCAATCATATTGAAGATTACCTATTTTCCTATCGAAATTCAGATTCAAACACTGTCCGCTGTTGTAACACCTGAATCAGGTAAAAGAAAAGAAACTAAATGCACATTAATGTCTAGACTCTTTCATATTCATTGGGAACACACCATCAAAAAGGGATTCTCTCTGTATTGATAAATCAAGCTTCGTTGACGGCATCCTGATGCTGCAGGAACGAGATTGGACGGATGATTGCACAAACGCTGATATTTCCTAAATGAATTATTACCCAGACGCTGTTATCTCATGAATGGATGATTGCCTAGACGCTGTTATATCATGAATGGACGTTGTTATCTCAACTTAATACAATGTACAGGTGAAGCAGCTTAGGAACATAACTTTCGTATTATTTTAGAATTGGGCCAGGTTTGTTCAATCTTTTCTTTTCAACGAAATAAAATATTGTGAAAAACCCTTATTGGTTTCTTTGTTGTTTATTTTTAATTGCTGAAAAATCAACGAAAGAAAAGCTTTATATTTTCCAGTTTTATATGGATTTATAAATTTCATCTCATTTTCAAATAAGCTTGTGTTTGAAACCTATCAAACTGAATCTGATCCTGTCCGACAGCATCAGGGCCATACATAAAATCTCGATATTTCTCTTGTTTCTGTAAAAAGAAGTGATTAAGGAATAACAATTAGCCTGCTTAAAACGAAGGTCTCTTACCTGGTTTATATTTATAAAGTTTTCGTCAATAAATATCAAGCATGTTGGTGGAATAATACAAATTTTATTTAAATGATTATCTCTACAGACCTTTGTGGCACTATTTTGACTGCATTTAAATTTCAATCCTAATATTCTACCAAGTTAGGATGTCACTTATATAGGTGAAAAACATCTAGTGCATATTAATTTATTCAAAACTGCACGAGGTATTGAGCTTTATTCAGTGACTTAATTTGTCAAAATGTCGCTTTTTTATCATCAGCGAGATTAGGTTATGTGACCTTTCAGGAATATCTATCTATCTATCTATCTATCTATCTATCTATCTATCTATCTATCTATCTATCTATCTATCTATCTATCTATCTATCTGTCTGTCTGTCTGTCTGTCTGTCTGTGATCTTCTCTAAGCCCCAAGTATAAGGTCTCTAAAGATTGTTGCTGGGTTAGTGTTGAACTCTTATGCAAGGTTACCATGATTAGCCAGAGACCGGAGACTTGAGTCGGCATTGGCGACCGGTCGTATCATTTAATAAAGGCTTGCCCTTATCACACCTATATGTTAAAGGTTAGTTCAATGGTCAAAAGAAAAGTGCATTATCACGTTGACAGACAACGAGAGGGACATTTTCAGTTAAGTTTGCTTGGATCGGTCCACAGCGATATCCAATCAAAATTGAGATAGAGGGCGTGATTACAAACCAGACCCGAATAATACCTTTCGAAATTGGATCAGCAATTTTGTATTCGCCTGGAAGGATTGTAGATCAATAGAGTTTACTCCGAGAAAGAAACTACTCATAATCTGGCGGCAGCTAAATTTTTCACGAAGGAACGAATCTCATTAGAGCATCATTTTTAATACGCTTCCAATAGAACTCCAAACCTGCACTTAGCTAAATGTCTACTTTCGTCATTCATAGCTCACAGCACTAATATTATGATTACAAGACTCTGCCCGCCTTCTCAAGTTGCAGAACAATTTTCATTACTAGTTGGATTGATATGTATGCCACAAACACAAAGTCAAATGGTTAGCATAAGACATTGAAAAACCAGGCTGGATAATCGCCTCTTTTAATGCTTCGCACATAATCCTTTTGATTTGTAACTACTAGAATCTTTTGTACCCGCAATATAAAATAGACATGATATTCAGTCAGAATATGCACATGTTCATTACATTAATGATCAGACATATCGTCTATCTAAAGAGCATAGCAGATTTTTTATATAAATCTGATGCCTGCAGTTATGTTCTGAGGTGTTTTGTGCACATTACAAAAGAAATTATTGGCAGTAAGATGATTTATTTTCCTCAGTCAAGAGAAAAGCACTCGATTCTTTATTGTGTATATCGTTGTATCCGAACCTGGTATTCCTGGATATCTTGTCGCTAAGTTTAACACTAGAACAAGCAATTGACACCATGAAAGTGGAAATTTTGTGATAATGTTATCGATGCCTATGGACTATAACGATGAAATGAAACTGATACTTCACTCCAATGAATTACCACAAAATTATTTATCTTATTTACTACATCAATGTCTCGCATACAATGCATTGCTATCATTCGAAAGAGCACTAGATTACGTTGAAAATGCCCTTGTCAATGATCTTTATAAATATTGGCAATATATGAAAACTCACTTTAGTATCATTGATATAAATTATATTACTTGAAAGATGTCACGATTCAAAGCCTAAGTGACAGTTGTTGGTTTTGCAATGAAACTTTGTAGAAAGGACTTAGTCAACATTTTAAATAAATGCCTTATTTATTTTCAGCCGTCTTAAATATAAATGTTTCTATCCATTAAATTATCAAACGATATTGTTTTATATCAATGTTTTAAAGCCATTTTCTTTATTTATTTTTATCATTTTCATTTTCTAAAATCTATTAATCATTACTAAAGTAATTATATCATGTTTTATATCATAAGTTTTCAGTTTACCGCTCCTTTTATATGCTTGTCACTGGTCTTTTAATATCAATATCGGGAAATAATAACACTTGAATTTGGACAAGTCACAACATCGAGGAATTATAACACTTGAATTGGGACATTTCAACGATAGGACTTGTATATTCTATTTTTAAACAATCGGCATACGGCTGAATTAGTCTTTCAGTTCATATTCTAATTCTTAGTACGTTTTGGGGTTCTTTATTAGAATACGTTTATAAAATCTTTCTAAAAGGTTGGACAGGTCATGCATACCATTCAAATGTGATTTCGCACTGTATTCTATTGCCTAACCATGTGCAAATGCTTTATAAATGTATCTATTTGTTTTTCGTTTGCATTATTACTGTCATTTTACTTCAGGATTAAAGAATAATGGTTGAGTATTAATTTTATCTAATGAGTCTCAAAAAAAGGCAATGGTTTCTACACAAGAATCTCTCAGATGTAATTGTTGCTGTTCAGAACACTTTTATGTTTGCAATCAACTCGTGATATTTTACTTCTTTCTTTCTTCACTTTTTTCTTTATATTTCCCGTTTCTATTATCCACATACTCTCCGTCTCCTTATAGTTTCTTCTTCTCTGTAATTCAATTGAATTCCGACAATAAAATAACAGGCTCAGAATACGAAATTCTTTCATGCTCTTTCGATTTTTGTTACATACATACATACATACATACATACATACATACATACATACATACATACATACATACATACATACATACATACATGCATGCATGCATGCATGCATGCATACATACATACATACATACATACATACATACATACATACATACATACATACATACATACATACATACATACATACATACATACATACATACATACATACATACATACATACATACATACATACATACATACATACATACATACATACATACATACATACATACATACATACATACATACATACATACATACATACATACATACATACATACATACACACATACATACAGACATACATACAAGACTTTATACTGAATTAATTTTACAAAACACTAATGTCTAATTAAAATACACTTTTAAAAATTTAAAAGCTTTAAACGGGTTGCAACAACGATATTGCGTCGATGTCTTGCAAAAACTCTGTACACGGTAATTTTAGTGTAATAAATTGTACTCCATAAATGATCATATTTGTCGTCAATAACTCATGTGCAATGACTTAATTCACTAAAGTGTTCTTAGTTTGTCTCCTATATCATTCTAAAACTGATATATTTATCCAATTTTCTCGTTACATGATAATTTCCTGGTTATTAGTATAAAACAAGTCAAATGCAAAATTATTCCAAACAAGCTTGAGGTGTGATTTTAATAGATGACGCATCATTGCCATGAGATATTTGGCTGTTAACCATGTAATTATTATATTCATCTATGAGCTTTTTGAGATAGGCCTGAAGAAAATGGTCTCTAGAGTTCTACACGTTTTCCATATTTAAGTGTTTTAAATTAAGAACCTGCTGGAAGGAAAATATAAGGCAACAAAGTTGAAATACCATCATCATAAATTCCAAGCTAAAGTTACAAAACACATTAGCAGGAGACTCTCCTAGGGTTGCGTAATGCATGTAGCATGTAAATTTACGTGGCTATAAATACGGAAATAGTCGTGGATGCTTTATATTTCCCGGAGGTGCTGGATTGTTTTCAAGTACTTTAGACAACAAGAAACTGATAATTGCCGTTGTGTTACCCAAGCTGTGTTATCTCACTAATATGTATGAAGTCGATGCATCAGTAAAGTATAGGCAAATGTAATAGATAAATTAGTCCAACTTTAAGACTTAACAAGGTACCTAAATAAAGTACTTCAATAAAAAATTTTTTTTTTAAAAATATAAATGCGAACAAAATATTTTACGACCTAAATATGAGGTATCTATCAGAATTCTAAATTCGTAACAGTATTAAAATTTAATGTCTAATTATTAATTAGAAAATACTTAGCTTTTTAACACAATGCTCGTTAGTATTAGTAAAAATTAAAATTAAGAAATATTCCACCGATATCGCAGTTCAGTAAAAGAAAATATAGAATCTTACAGATAAATTGTATCTATAATAAATATGCGATGATTTGATGTGTGTGTGTGTGTGTGTGTGTGTGTGTGTGAGAGAGAGAGAGAGAGAGAGAGAGAGAGATCTGGATTTTTAATGTAGCTTTAACAATTTTGTCAGTCATATCGCTACGATGTCTGCAGTGTGGAAGTTTATAGTGATGTTTAGCACTGAAGCATCACGCTACAGACATGTAGCATCATGTATAACCTAGTCAAATTATCCAGTCACTAGATCTGTCAGTACTAACACTAATCTCTTAATCTGAGCTTTTAGTCAGGCAACTGTTAGTGTAATTTTTATAAGTCTCTGGTACGACTTGGCCGGCATTAGAACTTGCGACCTGCGTATCCAAGGCGGACGCTTTAACCACTATGCCACCGGAGCGGTCTAGCTAAATAGGAAAACTTATGTATGTATGTATGTATGTATGTATGTATGTATGTATGTATGTATGTATGTATGTATGTATGTATGTATGTATGTATGTATGTATGTATGTATGTATGTATGTATGTATGTATGTATGTATGTATGTATGTATACTCTCCGTATGCTGTCCACATGAACTAGGTCTTAGTGAATGTAGATGAGAAATTGTTAATTTGTATGGATTCAATATTGATATTAGAAAAGGAATAAGATTGCATTTTGAAATTTTTTAGAAAAAAAGCATACAAGACTCGTTTTGTTTGTTTGTTGCATTCATGATTTAGCGGCACAACCTATCAATATGATCGAGGTGGGTAGAATATATATTCAGTTGGTAGTGTTCTATAAAAATAACAAATGCGCGCAATACACCAGTTAATTATGTTTTTTAAATAGATACCTGAAGCATTTTATTGTATTTGAAATTGTAACAAGTACGGAACTCGATGAGTAAAAAGATCGACCTCGGCAGAATGAGGAGACTGCTTCATGTAATATCGTTTCGTTTACTTTTATCTTTTTGGTAATAATTACTTACACTTAAATAAACTGTTATCAATTTTGATTATATACTGAATATTTCATGAGAAGGCTTTGTTGTTGTTGTTGTTGGGTTTAACGCCATTTTTCAGCACATGAAAGGCTATACATGGCGGCCAGTATTAATGGTGGAGGAAGAAACCGGGAAATCACCGGAAAGAACCACCGACCCACGAGAAGCTACTGGCAAGCTCTCTTACATATCCACATTCGCCGAATCTTAGACTCGAACCCACGCAGATAGAGGTGAGATGGCAGTGATACGTAACGGACAGCGCTTTAGACCACTCGGCCACTCGGGACCCCTGAGATGGCAGTGATACGTAACGGACAGCGCTTTAGACCACTCGGCCACTCGGGACCCCTGAGAAGGCAGTGATCCGTAACGGACAGCGCTTTAGACCACTCGGCCACTCGGGACCCCTGAGAAGGCTTTGAAAGTATGAGCTTGTAAATTTGTGCATAATGTATTGTGCCTTAGCCGAAATGTCCAATAAACTTTTAATGCGCATGTCATTACGTAATTTTACACGTAGTGAAATACATAACTATAAAAACACTTTTTGGTCATGTAATGCAAACGTTCTCATTCTTCGTTTTAAATACAACGTATTCAGCATTTTTGTCTGGGCGATAATTTTTGTGAATTTCGTAGGTGTTACAAAACACAACGATAAAGATCCAAAAAACTAGTGCCCTTCTATGGATAACATATGACCATATGACCCATTCAATAATCAACCCCAGTGAAAAAAGTTTTGACAAAACTTGGAAACTGGAATCGACACAGATAGGTGGTTCAAATATTAAAGTGCTTATTCGGGAATTACTCCGCTTTCGTGTGGGTGAAATTGATATAATTTTGAACTGTAACCGATAACTACCCCAGGCACCAAATACAGTTAATATTTAAGGATAAGTCCCTTTTAATAAGATTTTATCGATCTATCGTGATATATTTAGCATGTTTTTCATTACTACAGTTACTATCTGCTTATTGATGGACGTTATTTGAGTTTATAGACTTCTCCGTCACTGTCTCGGTTGATATGGCGACCAAAATCCCATACATGAAATGTTGCTTTGGATTTAGTCTTCATTATGGGTTCACAGCCAAAAAAGTGATTCATGTTTGACTAATTTATGTAAAACAATAAGACAGTTTCATAGCAAGGCACAATAATTAAGTACTAACAAAGTCATCTTAAGAATCTCGTTTATGGAAAGTCAAAATTTAATCTCCTTATTAGATCAAGGTAAGTATGCTTGAAAATAGTTCTATGCATCAACCGAGGAAACAATTTTGTACAAACGAAAATCATTTCAATATCAGTGTGTATGCGTGAATGTGCAAAAACAGAAGACAAACCACAAACCGTCAAAAATTGGCTCTGCGAAAAGTAAACAATTGCATCGTTGAAAGTGTCAGCTTTAGCAATATAAATTCTACTCGGAATGCATTTTATATGATTTTTTTTAAGCATAGATAGATAGATAGATAGATAGATAGATAGATAGATAGATAGATAGATAGATAGATAGATAGATAGATAGATAGATAGATAGATAGATAGATAGATAGATAGATAGATAGATAGATAGATAGATAGATAGATAGATAGATAGATAGATAGATAGATAGATAGATAGATAGATCAAATAAAACGTACCTCGACTTTCCAAAGGAAATCCGCTAAAAGGT